>KZ652287.1:143871-159196 GCA_001010745.2 Gerris buenoi
TTAGTATTTTCTTCTTTTCCGGTTATTTCGCAATCTGCAATACAAATTAGGGTTTCCCATTAGAAAAACAATTTTGACCTTGGAATGACCTTAAAGGTCATGCTCAAGGTCATATTTTACATAAAATTTCCTGCTCTTTTCAAATCCGCAATAAAAAATGGGGGTTCCCATTTAAAATTACAAAGTTGACGTTCAAATTACCCTTAAGGGCAAGGTTAAGGTCAAATCTAAGGCCACCATTAATTAGCTAAGGAAAAATCCTGAAACTTTTGTATTTAACTTTTTTCAAAAAAAATGCATTTCTGACAAGTTATTCAGGGGTTTCCATACTTTTGTGCCACCCTGTATATATTTATTGATTTATTCGTAGACAAACCTATTTTTATATAAAATTGTATCATTATTGATTTATTTAACTTGTATTTACAGCATATAGTTACATAATGTTCTCATATTTTGGTAATCGAAGTAATTTATTGTGTTAATTTAAATCGAAGTTAAAACAAAATCAGTCTTTTTTGATATATTTAGTATACATTACAAAAGAAAAAAATGTGAATCCGACACAAAATAACTGACAAATAAGGTGCGGGAACGATCTAAATTCGTAGGTCGAAATTTGTCTGTATATAAGAAAAAATTATAAACACTAAAGAAATTAAGAGTGTTTCAATTGTGACAAAATTAAAAGGTAGGAAGTAAGGTAAACATGTTGTTGAAGGTAGAAGCTACGTAAGGCCTTGTCTCGTGTGATTTATATCGGAGTAGAGACCACAAAGAGAAATGAAATGAGATGTGGGTAAGAAACACTAGTAAGACTCTCAACTTGTTACTTATTATTATTTTGTGTTAAATATAATATTCTTATTGTTAACTGCTCACATTAAATATTCAGTCGACGATTTTAAAAAACAGGGTGTTGGAAATATAACTCAGGGTCTAATCAGGGTGCAAAATGTAGTGAAAAAACTTGAAAATGTTTAACCCTCGGGAACTCGCGGTCCTGTGAGGCCTAAATTTGAGATATAACTGTGAAATTAAGATTGATGTGGGCGTAATGGGAAGATGGGGATTTTTCTAGCTACTTTTCTTGCTTTTATCAAGAGAATCAGCCACTTTTTGACATCGTACGTGATTATACTTCAATTATATGCCCGTATTGTCCTGACAGGGGACCCGCGCCACTTTCACTTAAATTTTAGTATTATGCTAATTTTAGTGAAATTAATATGGTAAAAAATAAATTAATATGGTACCTGAATTTAAAAATAAAATAATAAAAATATACGGAAAAAATTAAAAATTTGAAAATTATAATTGAGACCGACTGATTTTGTGCTTATAAACTACGAGACCTAAACAACGCTATTTTATCGATTAAAAAAAATAATAGAACGATAAAACCGATTTAAATATGTTTTATAATATTTTGCAAAAATTATTTCAAGTTTATATTTATTTTACATGTTGTGTGGGCATTTTAAACAGATTAAGTCCTATCAGGGGTCCGTGCCTCCTCGTGTCTGTATTAGACTGCGCGTACCCGAGGGTTAAACAAAAATGTCAGATACATAACAAGAATTTTCAGATGCAAAAACAGTTCACTGACGACCGATTACAGTAATACCCCGACCTACATTAACCCTACTGACGTTAAGTCGGATGCGAAATCGTTCCTTGTATCTTTCAATTCCGCATTGGTCGGGTCTATTAAGGAATTAATTAGGAGGGACGAAATAACGCAAAAGTGAGCTTTTTTTAATTCCTTAATAGACCCGACTACTTCGGAATTAATTGCGGAGTTACGTAAAACCCGAAAGTGTTTTTGAAAGCGATCGGGGAGTCGAATCTGTAACTTTGAAACCTCCCTTTTTCAACGATTTTAAATTAAAGATTCGATATCAAGATGCACAGCGGTGCCTAAATAACAAAAACAGTGGATATTTAGATTAAGTAAGTGATATAGCTGTCAGGTTACGAGTTTATACATCGTTATGTTTACATACAACTCAAGTCCAGATCAAAACAGATTCATACCTCAATCGTATTTATTTTCGTTGTCATGCTAAAGAAACATTTATCGGAATTTATCTCCGAGCCAGTTTTTTCTGCTTTTTCTGTTTTTGCCATAATATTTTCATTTTCACACTGAAATAATTTGTACTCAGCGTTTGTAAACATTTTTTATCCCTTACTATTATTTTGTTTCTATAAAAATTACTTAGCACGTACTTATATATTTGATTTTTTGTAAAGGTTTTCTGATAAAAGTTATCAGTCACCCATTTTTGTCGCAGTCCCCTTTAATTTACAATTAAGTTTTCTTTCCGGGTCTTTAGGGGTACAATTAAGACTTTATCCAAGTACATTACTCGAATTACGCAGTTTTTGACTTAGGGTATACTTGGTGGTCCCACCTAGTACGTAAGTCCAGGATATTACTATACAGCTGATGGGACAGATCTGAATTAAAACCATTGTCATAGAGCTTTGTTAAGATGCTTTTCTATTTTATTTACTTTTAAGTTTGATGGTTACCAACGTTCTATTTAAAGGTTCTTGAGTCTTCTAAAACTGTTGGTAAACCAAATTCAGTGAATAAGTGAATTCATTTTTAAAGATACATTAGATTTGTCGCACTTATTCTCATGCGCTTATTTATTTATTATTATTATTATTATTTATTTAATTTTTTCAAAATAGTGTAATATTATTTAAGCACTTTAGGTGTGAATGGTTAACTAAATAAGACAGACACTAAAAAGAACAAACATTTTGGGGCAAAGCAAGAGAAGGAGAAATTAATGTTTAACAGAACCCGACGTCAAAAACACTACTACTCCAAACAAGGCTTAAAAATGCCATTTCAGTATTACCTAAAAATTAAAAATAAACATGAATTTTATTCATTTATTTAAAAGGTACAGCTATTTAGGTTTGGCTCACTTAATAATTACAATTTACTTTTTTTTCTAAACCTATCTTCTAAATAATACAATTTTATCAAGTGCAGGTGTTTCTTAACCCTTTCACTGCCACATAAGTCAGATGCTACGTGTATTATTTATGTATAAAGCGTATTTCGTTAGATTAATTTTGTACCATCTACAAAATATGTAAATTTAATTATACCGAGACCCATCTCCACACTAGATCGTTAGCTAGATCCAATTTTTTTTGTTGTAAAACTACGGATATTGTTAACGACATACCGGCTTCGACAACGCCGATTTTAAAAATCTACATCCTTTTGCCGTGGGTATCGGTGATATTAACAAGTCGGTCGCCGATTTTTAATTAGAAATTATAAGTTTATTCGACGAAATTTCTATTACTGACATTGATCAAGTGAAGAGGTTCTTTTATCAAATATCATAATAAACCGACTATCCAAATTGAAAAAAAAAAGGACTGAATCAATGTAAGATGTCTAACTTACATTTGCTAAACTCGATAACAAAATGTCTTTGTTTTTCTCTTTTCATAACAAAGTGTCCACTTGTGTAATTGTCAGTTAAACAAATATAAATAGTATCTAATATCGACTCCTAAAACTTTGTAATTCAGTTGAAATCTGGCAGTGGGAAGTCGAAATTCCAATTAGTTAGACTTGATCTAATTTTTACGTAATCCTAACAATTTGTTTAGTTTATCGATATCTTAATTGTACTTATACACCGACAATACATTATAATATTGGTTTATAACCACGTAAAAATCCGGGTCCCTAAAATGTAATATTGTTGCACACTAAAAAAATGCTGATAACTTTTGATTAATTAAGAGGGAAAATGTAGTACCTTTTAAGGTTGTTAATAATTTTTATCGGATAAAACTAGAAATTTATTTAATCGCTTCTTAAAATTAGGACAGTAGAGCCGAGCAACAAGTTAACATATGTTTTAGTACTCGAGTAGTCGCATCTCCAAGTTATTAAAAGCCTCGTTTTCACAATATTTTTCTTCCTCGAATCGTTCCCATGCCACAATAATTTAAAATTTCAATCGACATACAGTAGCACCTAATCGAAAGGACTATTAGAAGCCGATAGGGTTGGGACACGGATTCCGATATATCGGACCAAAAATACCAGCAAAATCACAAGTCAGTCACCTATTTCTTCACTCTTCTATCGGTCGACAAGGGGGGAAAATTGCCGACCTTTTTTTTTATTTTTTTGTCGCTCATCACCGGGAAAAAACAGGTCGCCAGGGATATTCTTGATATATCGATATTTTGACTAATATCGATGTCGATCCGTCCGATATTGATATATTGTAAATACCGATATTTTCTTATGATATCCCAACCCTAGAGGCCGAAGGAAGATTGTCCGTTTCGGTACTTCAAAATCGGTACAAATGAGCGGTTGTTTTGGCTGAGCTTTACGGTACCGTTTCACTATACGACTAGAGAGGTAAATAAAAAGTAACACAACGGAATCGTCACCACAATATCATATCGATTATTAACAAAAAAAATGCGTTAAAGTAAACTAGTAAAGATTCTACTGAATCTTTACTCTTACTATGCTAGCGCTTAACACTAAGCGATATAAAATGTCGAAACTCGTTTGTTTATAATTCTTTCACTTACTATGCTAACACTTAACACTGAAGATGATATAAAATGTCGAAACTCGTTTGTCAATAATTAATACAAAATTGGGGTGACGATGTTGTCGTGTCGCTTATTATTCTCTCTAGTATTAGTGATTTTGGGTGTGCTGGCTTGGAATAAGAGAACCTACCTCTAGCCAACACCGGTAACTTAATTGTAATTATTCAATAGCAATGATTTCATCCTAAATAATGATTCTCATGTGGATTCAAAGTTAATCGGTTCGATACGGACGAGAACGGCCCGTAGAGGTTCAAATATCACATAAAGGAGCGTTTAAATTCCTTTCAAAACTTTTGTTTTTAAATTACAAGGAAATTTATTTTACTTTATCTTGGTTTATATTTTTCTTTCTGTTCCTATGCCTAGCACTAAACTCTTTTGTGTATTTATTTGACACCGTACAATTATTTATTTATATTATTATAATACATACTTGTGTTTACTGATATTTCATAATTACGGAACTTTTAAAAACAAGGAACTACACATAAAGCTTGATGACATTCTCCAAACTGGTACCTTGTTTTTGTGACTTTTGTTTTTCGAGAGGAAATAGTCGGAGAGACGGGGTTGTCATCTGAGGACTCGTCTTCGCTTTCACTTCTAGTCGACAGTTTCTGTCCAGTTGATTTCTGCGAATTCGACATCGGTCCAGAAGTAAGCTTGTGCCGGTCTTCCATGATTAAATTTAGAAAAAAATAACAGATAAAAAAAAATCCGTAACCCGTTAAAATCAGTAACAAGAAAACAAAGTCGTACTACGGAATACAAAAAAAGTAAACCGAAAAGTAATGCCCAGATTTAAAAAGAGCCGGATCTGTAAAAGCATAGGTAGCAAAAGTACAATAAGTAAAAGAATCGACTCGACAAATCATTTTAGAATACATGTCTTTTAAGAAAAATGATTTTTTTAATACCTCTTCAATCGAAATCTTTAAGTAACCATCTACATTTAAAAGTTAATGCATCAATTTATAACATGCAAGTACAAACATACGATATGTTTACAAAGTGAAACTTGTTTGAGTATGAAGGGTTTGGAGCGACTGTCACATAGTGGGACATGCTCCTCTCACTGTGTGACAGTCAGGAGCGACTGTCACACAGTGGGAGGTGGGACATGCTCCTCTCACTGTGTGACAGTCAGGAGCGACTGTCACACAGTTGGAGGTGGGACATGCCCCTCTCACTGTGTGACAGTCAGGAGCGACTGTCACACAGTTGGAGGTGGGACATGCTCCTCTCACCAGTCGCATGACTAACTCTTCTCTACCTTTATTCCATCACCAGTTTTACAAATATCACTATGAGAGGACTGCACTGACTAGCTTAAGGTGTACTGATAAAATATCACTGTAAAGCACCCGACAGGAAATAGAACAGTATCATCAAATGTTTCAACATGAAATGTATCAACACAGATAAAAAATACATTTCAAAAGAAATCACCATTATTTTAAAACACCTTTTTTACGTTAAGTACATTCAATTTTACATCGATTTTTGAGTTGAACAATACAGAGCAATAAGTGCAATGTCGGTCGAATTCAAATGCCCCCAAGAATGAGTGTCTTTTACGAAAAACATCACAACAAAAAATAAGTTAAAAAAAAGAAAACGGTGATCATTCCTGCAGAACAAACACAGGAATTAAAAGCTTAAACGTGCCATCCGTTGCTCCTGAGTTGTGCTAAATGCAAATAAAAACCCATATACACAGTCAAGTCAACTTATGGCATTATCAAGATATAGACATTTATAACTCACACAACCTACTCCCTAATAATAATAATATATATTTTATTCCGATAAATGTAATACATAATAATAAATATACATTTCTTCGTGGGAACCACCCTTGATGAGATAATCTCGTGTAGGGGTGTCTTGAGTAGGGCTTTTAAAAAAAATGTTTGATTCTTAACGTAAATCATTTTCGATAAATGCTTTATAATAAATATTTATAATTTCCTGACCCCTTGTTGCTTTGGATTCTAATAACTAGTGTGATTAAAGGTGGCATACAAACAACGGTATCTGCGTAAATCGATCCGAATAGAAAAGTCCGAGATAGAATCTTTTCGTTTCACTCTCTCGCTCAGAGGCAATTATCACACTTACATCTGTTGATTATTTGTTAAATACAAATAAACAATTCGCTGCTAGCTCTTAATTAAATTCGTACCTACTTATATATGTGATAACTGCAGTTATACAATCGAAGCGTTTTCACGAACCGTTCTTTTTTAACAGACACAAATCCATGAATAGCAGAGAAAGGGTTAAGGAAACGAGGGGTGTATTACTTGTTTCAATGGTTAAAACTATCATGCCGTCACACAGTTAAACTTTAAGAGGAAAGTTTGCTTGTCTGACATTGTGTTGTACACAAGGATGTCAACACTTGACTATCTTGTGGAAAAAATACCCACTGCAAACTGGTTTAAAATAAACATTTTCTTTCAAATAAAATTGAAACCCACTGCTGATAAATACCTACTTAAAGCATAGTAACAAGCTATATTTTAATCTGACCAAAAACTACTTGTGTGGTAAAAAAAACACCCCGCCAAGTCTGGGGTCCAAAAAAGTTGTGAAATCAACTTTCTGTCCCACCAAGTGATGTTGGCACTTTCTCCTGGCCCATCACTATCAACATAAATACTTTTCAGCTCCTTCTCCTTGCCGGTGTGCCTTGCCATTTCCTGAAAATGGAATTTTTTAAATTCTTCAAACACCAATACAATTTCTTGTTTCACCTTCACATTTGCCAAATGAGGTTTGTGTGGAAAGATAGTTTTTCACCTCATAGTCTTAGTTCTAGACAACTAGTACTAACAATATGCAGGCACATATTAGAGAGGAAAGCCTTTTAAAGTGTTGTTAAAGGCTCTTCTCGGTGCCACAATGATCATTGTTGTAAATATTTCCCATTATCAAAAAGCAAATAAAAAAAAAGAAATAAGTAATATACAAATTATTAAGCTTTCAAGGAATGACCCCATGCAACTACTACTTTCTTTGCAGAGGATGCCTGGAATACAACCAGTTAACATTGGGTAGTACTGCAGGCACACCGCCAAGGAGAAGAAGCTGAAAAGTATTTATGTTGTTAGTGATGGGTCAGGGGGAAGTGCCAACATCACTTGGCGGGACAGAAAGTTGATTTCACAACTTTTTTGGACCCCAGACTTGGCGGGGTGTTTTTTTTACCACACAAGTGGTTTTTGGTCAGATTTCATGACTTTTTGTACGGTTCCTAAGGAAGGATTCTCTAAACTCTAAACTGTTTATTCCCACACATTAGAATCAAATAAAAGTGAAGTTAAAAGCTTGACAAGTTCTATAGAGAGGTCTATTGGAGAACTACGAGACCTATGACATTAAAAGACTTATCATTCTGATATAGAAGTATAGAAAACATAAAAAATAAGATAATAATAATTATAAAGTAATAATATATAATAATAATAATAAATAATAAAATAAAATCATAGAAAACAGAAATATATGTATTAATAAACAAATTACCCCCCCCCCCTCTTGAACTCAAGAGAATAAGGTTGAACTAAACCCTGAACCTATAATACTAAGTTCAAAAGATGAACTCGTAAATAGAAGTCATTCATAGGTCATGTGACAAGCACGAAACTACTACTCAATACACTGCTGTACCTCTGCTTAAGGGTGGTTGGGGGGGGGTTGAGTTGAGGGGGGATGCACTAGAGCCTTAGACGAATACAAAAAGCCCTCATTTATTGAAATCGGTTAAGTAGTTTAGGCTGTAGGTGCGTCAACGTTAGAGTGACTGCTCGCTAGCTTGGTTTCTCGCTCCGCGTTAAGCGTAGGAATGAGCTATCTCAATTTTTTTGATCTAGGAATGCACTAGGGTTCTAGACGAATCCAAAAAGCCCTCATTCATTAAAATCGGTTCAGTAGTTTAGGCTGTAGGTGCGTCAACATAAAATGAAGGAAGAATAAGAATAAGAATAAGAAGAAGTCATCAAAACTACCATTTTCAAACCTATTTTTCTCTACTTCTACTTGGCCGATTTTGACCATTTTTTTTTTATTTTTAATCTACAGGAGACGGCCTACAAAGATATTAAAAAACTATTTAGGTAGCTTGTACGTATTTCACGCTGCAGACCCTCAAAAACCCTAGTTTGTCACCTACAGTATATATACAGTGGCAGCTTTTGTGAAATTTTGACTTTTTGACTTGGCGGGGCGGAACGCTGCTGCGTTCCTAAATATAGGGTAGGTGGGAGCAAAGGCCCGCATGGGGTAAATGTCCGCGATGTTTTAAAAATGAGAGGGGAACTACTTTTTGAAGTAGGACTGGCAACATTCATACATTACTACGTTGAGGCTTTGCTTCTGTAAGGTTATCTTGCTTACGTTTGAACTTTTGCCAAGAATCATGAGGTAAGTTAATTTTTTAATGTTTCAATCTAACTTTTATAGAATTTTGGCCGTTTATTATATATCTATATTCATATTTTTTATAAAGACGTACGAAAATGGTGCTTAAGTAGTGTAGAAATATACGTTTGTTTTACCTTCATATGTAATTACTAGAGACGGACTTATGACTTTTATTTTTCCATTCCATGACCTTTATTCTATGACTTTTATTATCCTATTTTATGACCTCTATTTTAGAAAATCGGTTGTTTTATGACGTTTATTTTCACTGTGAAAAGTTAGCCTTTATAAGTAGCGAAAATTTGTACAATGTATTTTGGGACAAAGGAATATCACACTTCTGTAATTGAAAGTGACAATTAGTGGCGTAGGAACGGGGGGGGGGCTATCGGGCTTGAGCCCCTTACTTTTTTACTTTTTAAACAGTGCATACAATTTATTCTTATGTATTTATTAAATTTTGATAGATAACATGAGAAAAAGACGAAATACTTGTTTAACTTTTTTCTCTAAAAAGTCGAAACCTACGGATATTTGAACGAAAAAAGTGAACAAAATTATGCAACGGAAGAGTACCCTATACGTCGGTTATGCCAGAATCTTCATCCCTAAACCATCAGGGCATCAATATTTTGGATATTGTTGTGGTAGTAAGTAAATTGCTAATGATAATAGATATCGATGATAACAGAAAATTTAAATTGCTTAACAATCCTTAGGTGCCAACTAAAAAATATAATTTCCTTCCGATTTAAATAATCAAAAGTTTCAGTTGAAATGGCTTGACCATTATCCATGGTTGACGCATTCCGCTCTGCTTGAAAGGGCACTTAGTCGCTTTTGTGTAATTGTTTGCAAAGTAGCAATTCGCCCGGGGTGAGTGAGACCGGCAATGATTTGTTGATTTAATTAAGTACCTATTTATTTATTGCATTATAATAACACGTGACATGCTAATCAAGAAATTGTTTATAAAATACTACTTAAAAAATATTATAAGTTTCCCACAAAACACACCCGATTGCAGTGTGGTTTTATGCCTAAAACTGCTTAAAATGCTGTTTTAAAACGTTTATTATCCAAAATTTTCCCGGTGGGGGACCCCCGGACCCCCCTTCTATGGGGGGGGATAGAGAGAGGGTAGGTTATAGTTCGGCACCTCAATTTCTAGATGCACTGATAAAGAGAATCTAGGAGGAATATCACACTTCTGTAATTGAAAGTGACAATATCTGCTAGCCTGACAATCAATTAGACAAAGGAATATCACACTTCTGTAATTGAAAGTGACAATATCTGCTAGCCTGACAATCAAATTAGACAAAGGGACACCGACATGAACATTGACGTACGTTTTATAAACATTTATAGTTTTTATTAACGTAAAATAACAGTAAATCTGCACTATTTGGCCCATCAATTTCTAAATGTTCAATTTACTAGCATTTTTTTTTTTAAAAAAAAACTGTGCCTTTTTACATATTAAAAACAATTCTGGTTGAACCATCTCGGTAAATTAGTTAAATAGTTAAAATGTGATGCAAGGTTATGCCGAAAAGTACAAATCTTAACCATAATCTTTCCTTTATTTTTCTTAGGAAAGGACACTTTGCGTATTTTTTGGGTAAAGTTTAAGTGATAATTAAGCAAATTACTTCAATTTGGATCTCTACCTGGTTTATATGCAGCAGGGTTATTTTTCTTCAGAAAAAGAGCGGAGCACCGCGAAGCAGTGTGGATCGGCCACTGAAAATACTTTGATTCTGTAAACGGCACAATGCAATTCAATTTTACGTAATTTAGAAAAACAAAACAAAAAAAAACTAGGTATTGAATTTACCGAGATGGTACAGCCGGAATCGTTTTTAATGTGTAATAAGGAACAGTATAAATAAAATTGCAAGTAAATCTGACAATTAGAAATTGATGGGCAAAATAGTGCAGATTTACCCAAAATACAAGAGTTTAAAATGATATAAACCATTATTAATGCATCCGATGTGACCAATATATGTTAATCCGGGTGGACTAATTAAAACCGATTCACCTCATTTTTGAGGAGAACTGAAGGTGTGTACCCAAGAAAACAAGTGCCACTACGGTAAATGGACTTAGAAAGCTTTCAAAGTATATTATACTATTCGCAAAAACTCAAAATAAAAATGTAAATAATAAGTGAGTCTTTTAATAATGAATAAGCTACGCGCTGCAGATAGAGATATATTCGACATACATCGTAATTATAACTTACTTAACTGAGATATAAGCAGAGTAAAGAATACTTACATTTTAGTATAAAAATATATTTGGTACTTTTGAATTCAAGAACAACTGTTATAATTTTAAAAAGGTAACTGTGTGCGACATATACTGCGTTTTAACATTATCCTACATGAAATGTTAAATACTGAAGATTTGAAGTCCAATTCATTAAGGGCTTATTGAGAGAACGGAGTGAGGACGAAATTCAGAGACCTTATACAGACCGAGTAACACCATCAAACTCATATAATATTCCCATTCATTAAATTAATAACGAGCAAGTTAATTTTAATTCCAAGAAACACCACGAAAAAAACTTTAACATGTAAACAAACTCGAGGCCGAGGCTAACGTTAAACTGTAAACGTTACTGATAACAGCTGATACAGGCACATTAAACACGAAACATTACAACACATCCGGGTTTATTCATCTTAACTTTATCGAATTTCAAACACGCATTTTTTTTTTTTTTATTTATTATTATTATTATTACTTTTACCCCCTATTATTTTCATTATCTTACAGTAACTGTGTATTTTAAATTTTCTGCAAGTATCAGCAAAAAAGGAACATGTTGGTTTTGGATTTGGATAAGCTTTAGAATGCGGTTACCAAGCCCTATCTAGGCTACGCTAGATTTCAGGTTATAATCGAAATACTACGTACAATCGATTCTCACAGCATTTTAACATTTTCCTGTGATACACGATTAATTCGATATATCGAAAGACAAAATACATACTCTACGATAATATACATATCGATATATTCAAGGCCGGTCCTAGCTTGCCTTGTCCTAGCTCCTCTTCATGTTCTATTTCTTGAAACTTTTTTTTTCTATCTCCAATATTTTCCCCCCTATAAGAGGGCAAAGAAACAAAATAATCCTTCCGAAAATAGTAAAAAATAACTCTTATATCGTTATAAAATCTAAAAGGTTTGGGATAAATTAACGAAACTTGGGGGATCGGTTACATGTGTATATTTTATAGCAGTTTTGGATTCAACTGTGAAAAATAAGAATATTTTACATCCAACTCTTTTTTTTATCTCTAATAATATTTTGCCGCTTATATAGGGCAAAAATATAAAAATGGTAGATTTCAGCGCCTCGGGGCAAAATGGGTGGTTGCCCCTAGTACTTGAGTGGATTAATATACACTTCTCTTTAAATGGTACAGACCCCCAAGTTCCATTAATTTATTCTAAACCGTCAGATTTTATAACGATATAAGTGTTCGGAAAGAGCTTGCTTTTTTTCTAAATTCAGAGGCCCGTGGTTCAAATCCGGGTGCTGGAGTCTACTTTTCTCTGTATGTTACCCGTAGTTAATAATAATTATAATTTGATTTAAATTAAAATTTAATCTTTCCGTAGTATGAATACTACCAAAAACGTAAAAATGAATTTCTAATTGATTGTACTAAGTACAGGTACTAATTGGGTACTTTAACTTTATAATTATAAGCGTTATTTCTCGGTCTAGTTCTGTGTCATTAATGTTGGCTTCTCAGACTTGTAGAAAAATTGAAAGCTTAAATTTGGGAGAAGGTATCAATAACGACAGAGGAAATTGTTCTCCAGTGTAGCTTAGTTGGTCAGAGCACTGTAACAGAAATATAGAGGCCTGTGGTTCGAGGTCTGTCGCTGGAGTTATTTTTTTCTCCGTCTATTTCCCATTGTTAATAATAATTATAATTTGATTTAAATTAAAATTTAATCTTTCTGTAGTATGAATACTACCAAAAACGTAAAAATGAATTGGCTTTTCTTGTCCCTCTTCGTCCTGGGCTAACACTGCTCCCATGGCCACTTGGCTAGCATCTGTTGTAATGATAAATTCCTTATCAAACTCAGGGTATTTTAATATGGGTGCATTACACATGGCATGTTTGAATGCTTTCACACTTGCGCCAACTTCCTCCTCGCTGCTTTTATTCTCTCCTTTCCTCGTAGAAACTGTCAACAGTGTTGCAAGCTCAGCAAATCCCGGAATAAACCTTCTGTAGTACCCTACCATGCCTAGGAACCGACGGATTTCTTTTAAGCCTTTTGGTATAGATAAATTGTTGATGGCAACAATCTTTTAAGGGTTGGGCCGGACTCCTTGTCCAGAAATAATGTGTCCCATATATTTTACCTACCTGAAGCGCATGTTCGATTTCTCAGGTGAAGCCTTCAATCCGAATTCTCTTAGTCTTCTCCCCAGCTGTCGTAAGTGCATTAGGTGTTGATACAGGTCAGCACAGAAGACCACGATGTCGTCCATGTAAACTTGACAATATTCGTCGCTAAGTCCCTCCAGGAACTCATCCATAAGGCGCTGGAATTTCGCAGGGGCATTTTTCAGGCCGAATGGTATACGCAAGAATTTGTAGTACCCGCGTTCGAAGCTGAAAGCCGTCTTATGGATGTCCTCTTCTCTCATTCTAATTTGGTGGTATCCGGCCTTGAGGTCGATGACGCTGAATATTTTGGACACACTCATTCTGTTTAATACGTCTTCTAGTCTAGGTAGAGGGTACCTCTCGGTCCTAGTTCGCTTGTTCAGTTCTCTGAAGTCAACAATCAACAACCATCCTGTACCTAGGTTTTCCTTCCTCTAAGCTTTGTTTAGGGACCACCCATATTGGACTATTAAATTCTTATGTGCTGTGACGAATGACTCCAGTCTCTAGCAGCACCGCTATTTGCTCTTTAATCACTTCTCGCATTACCTGCGGATACCGTCTAGGCTTCACATAAACTGGCCGCGACGAGTCTAGTTCCAAGTCGTGTCTGACTCTGCCAGTGGCTGTCAACGCTTGTCCCTCCTTGTGGAACACATCGGCAAATTCTTTTAGGAATATCTGACTTATCTCGCAACTCTCCAGTCCAAGTGCACCAATAAACCCTTTCCCTAGTTCTGCCAGTTCCTCAACTGCACATTTCTTCTTTCCCAACAAGATCTTCCACTTAATTTTTCTGCTGGGCTCCCACTTTTTCTAATACATCACAACCTATGATGAGATCATACTTCCCACTTAACACTGGTACCACATGAGCAATCACCTTGTTCCCAATTCCCGTAAGGGTGTTTAGACCAATCTCGACTTCGCCTTCTAGGGTCCGTTCTCCTGTAACCGTAGTCATAACACACTGGCACGGATAAACTTCGCTTCTAACTCTCCCTGCCTTGAGCGCTTTCTTGCTAACTAGCGTGCTTGTACTCCCTGAATCGACTAGGCATCGCACCTTCCAGTCATCATTAAAAATAATGGGCAACTTACCTTTCATATTTTTGTGCTTGTTTTTCTTATTCCTTTACTCCCACTGCTGCCCATTTTCTTCCATCTGAAACCTCATTCACGGTCAGATCCATCATCTTATAGGTCAGATTATTAGCTCCAAACCTCGTTTTTTGCGTCCTTGGACCTCATTTTTCCGCTGTCTGGACCATTTCCCTGCTCTCTGTGGCACCCCCTCACTGTCCGATACCTCATCGGCCTACTGTAGTAGATAGATATATGGGGTTTGTGGGGGTCTGAAAACTACATTCTTCTACTTTAATTTTCATATCTATAACTTTAAAAACGATTGGGTGGAAGCCACGCAATGACAGTTAGAAATAGGGTCTTGTAAAAAGTCGTTGTCCGGGTAGTGATCTTCTTTGGTATACGTCGCGTCAGAGAGGTTACGTAAAGGTGACGAAGGTTGCTGTGACGTCATGCGCCCTGAACTATTGTTCGTCAGGTTATCCTGCTTCTGGCTCATAATATACCATTGTTTACTAGTGTTCTGTATGCATTTCATAGTTTTTTCCTCTTTTTATTCTATTATAAGCTTTTTTAACCGTTTTTAACCTTATCATATATTAGTATCATTATTAATAAGTCAACAAAAGTATATATTATAGATGATAAAACAAATAATTCTCCAAATAACTCAAATAAGATGTAAAATAACTTACTTACGGATGTGCTCTTTTTACTCTATTAAAAGCTTTTTTAACTGTTTTTAACCTTATCAT
>KZ652288.1:2593-19552 GCA_001010745.2 Gerris buenoi
AAAAAAAAAAAAAAAAAAAAAAAAAAAAAAAAAAAAAAAAAAAAAAAAAAAACAGCCTCGGTGGCAGAAAGAGATGCGCGATAGCTCAAAATGCGTAAGTACCCGGGTTCGATTCTAGGAAAGTGACAAATTAATTTATTTCTTAGAATTAAGAAGCTCGAAATATTTTGAATGGTATAATTATTTAGTTGCAATATTAACTGCAAATTCCCGTAGAGGGCTAGTTGTCTAACACAGGTAGATAAAGAGGGGAGTTGGAAATCTTTCCGTTTAAGGATTCTATGATCGCTGATATATAGCAACTCGAAATTGTTGTTGATATCATTCGTCAGGTTATGTTGTTACATATCAAATGCTAAAAACCAAAACAAAGTGACGCCATTATTGATGTTTTCATTCACTTTGCTTGTTTTCTGACTGAAATAACTTCAAGATCCAATTACATATTATCCATAAGTATCAAAGGTGCAAACTAGGAAGAATTATCTTCAACTGAAATAACTATTTTCTTCGACAAATGTTGTTAAAATTAACCACCTCCTTTAAATTGTAAATTTTATTCAATTTTTGATGGACTTTTAAGGTGCATTTAAAAATAAAAAACTAGTTGATAAAAGAAATGAAAATCAACTAGTTTTTTTATTTTTAAATACACCTTAAAAATCCATCAAAAATTGTATAAAATTTACTGAAATAACTATAAAATGGCCAATAAAAAGGACGCTGTCAATCCGCTGTTCAGTATACGGCCACATACAGCACTCGCATCACTTTACAGATTCACTACATTATATAACAACACCTTGATAAATAGCGAGGTTTGATATATAATGTCATAGTGGATATGTATAAAAAAGATACAGAATCAGCCTCTTTATTTCTTGTAATCTGGGTGTAGCATAAATTTTGACCCTAAACGGAAACAGGTTATTTACTAGAAATATTTAAAATATCGTTATATTTTAATATAACTATATTTTAGTAGGTCCATTTGGTAGTACGGGAAAGGATTATTGCTAGTTTTGTTTTTTGCACTTTACATTTTTATACTGTTTTTTGTAATGTGATATTATTTTCAAAAATATTTACCTAAATTAAGAGAACACTGATGTACTCATTTAAAAGAACTCATTAAAAAGAACTCATTTAAAAGAACATTTTATTGTGAATATATCACCATTTATTTTAATAACTAATTTAAAATAAACCCAGCCTCGAAAACCTTGAAATATGCTTGAATTTTAAATTTTAATATTGCTGGACACTCTGATATAGATTGGCTTTTATATATGTAGATAAGGATGAACAAATTTCATTCTATTACATTCAACCAATAAATGTGAGTATATTTATAAACAAGTGAAAGTGGTATTCTGGATTTAATATTCCAGGGGATGGTATTGGTATTAAGGTTTGTTTGACAGTAGATCCATTTTGGTTTTATTTGCTCAATTGAAGCTGTTGTATTGAGATATTTAGTAGTTGATTGTGGAATTATGTTGTAGGTTGGATGGACTGGTTGAGAGACTAGACCGAAGATTTGACAGACTTGAGTCGAGCATAAAGTCCTACTTTACCGACCTGAAGAAGGAAGTGAAACTTAAACCAGACCTTTACAACATATTGGAGGATGAGGACTATACCCCGGATGCGGACGTCCTCAGCTACCCCGGTAACTATTTCCAGAGGAACGCAGCTCTGATGCAGCCTCCGAACTACGTCCCACCAGCTCCTGCTCCCCTACCCCCGGCTGCCGCAGCTTACTTCAACCCTAGTCAACTCTATCCAGCAGGTGTACCTTTCTATGGACAAACCGTTCCTTTCGCAGAGCCTCAGATGGCAGAATATCTACGAACCTTGGCGGCCAATCAGAGGACCACAGCTCTGGCAGCTGGCATACCTCCCCTTCATCAACCTACCATGGTTCCTACTCCCAATTTGTCTCATGTACAGGTCCCAAGCACCTCCTCTCCCACCACCGCCAACAAGCAGCCTGTGCAACCACAGGCACCTAACAATGTAGTTATAACCACGTCTGACTTGCTCCCAACTACGGTTCCTACAACGACCCCGGCTTTGTTTGTCAACATCCCACCTGAGCACAGGCTTGGATCTACTCCTGTCACTTCTACTGCTCCGTCTGCCCCTCATAGGTTTCAAATCCCCATGCCGGTAAACTTTAAGTCGGTAGACAGAGCCCCTGTCGGAGACCCGTCTGAGGACCAAGATATCGAAGCAGATGTATCTAGAGATGACATCACTGTGGTGGAGCATGATCCGATGCCAAACTTTAAGCCTGTTGTACCTTTACCAGACGAAGTGGAAGTCAAGACAGGAGAGGAGGACGAGACTGTGGTGTTCGACCGACGTGCCAAACTGTTCCGCTACGTAGACAAAGAGTGGAAGGAACGAGGACTAGGACAATTCAAGCTCTTGAAATCTGCTGACGAAAAGCCTCGTTATCGTATTATCATGAGGAGGGAACAGACACATAAGGTCTGTGCCAACCACTTAGTCTCCTCAGATATGAAACTGGTAAAGGCGACCGGCAATGATAAGTCTTACATCTGGTGGGCTCATGATTTTGCCGACGAAAAGGTACAAGTTGAGAACTTCCTAGTCAGGTTCAAGAGCGTGGAGGACGGTGAACTGTTCAAAGAGAAATTTGAGGAAGCAAGGAAAGCTGCAGAAGAATGTGGAGACATTAAACCCGGAGAAGTACCAAAAGCTTCTGTTTTAACACCTCCCAAACTTGTTGTGGGTTCTGAAGAACCTGCTAAAGACAAGATCACTCTGGGGGGGTTCACTTTCTCCTCACAACCTAAGATAACCCAAGTATCTAAAGACAAGCCTCAAGAACTCAAGAAAGAGGAGAAAAAGACTAGTAGCCCATTTGCCTCATTTAACTTTGAATCTCCGAAACCATCTGTTACTCCCCCTCAGTTTGGTCTCGGGCTCTCATCTAAAACCGAATCCAAAACTGCGGAAAAAACTAAGGAAACCAGTTGTGAGGGAAGCTCTAAACTGCTGGAACTCCTTAGACCAGAGACCGGCAGCTGGGAATGTACTGATTGTTATACCCGTAACACTCAAGGCAGTAGAGTGTGTGTCGCTTGTGAGAATCCTTGTCCTAGCCAAACAGAAAAGCCAATTTCTATTGCATCTCAGAAACCAGTTTCCATTGTATCTCAGAAACCAGTTTCCATTGCATCTCAGAAACCAGTTTCCATTGCATCTCAGAAACCAGTTTCCACAATGTCTAAGACAGAATCCTCTCTACCCAGTCTTTCGTCGATCTTCAAACCTGCCCAGGGCTCGTGGAGTTGTGACATGTGTCTAGTGCAGAATAATGCCAATGTAGTTAGCTGCCTCGCATGTGGCACTGTGAAACCAGGTTGTGCTGCCACTGAGAAACTTGCTGACTCTGCTCCTACTTTCAGCTTCGGTATACCCTCATCAGAAACGAAGAAGGAGGGTTCCACCTTTCAACCTCCTCTTTCCAAACCGGCCCAAACCTTCTTCGGACAGAATCAGAATTCCACAACAGAGACTTCCAAACCGCAAGGTGGTTTCGGTCTAGCTCCTCCAAGCACAGCGAGCATCTTTACTTTCGGCATGCCATCAGAGCAGAGTGCCCCGAGCTTCACTTTCGGATCTGCTAAATTTAACTTCACCATGGCCACTCCTACCAAGGCCGATGACTCCAAGAGTCCTCAAGCGACTCCGAAAAGTGCCCACAAATCCGACGCAGATGACTCTGAAAACGATCACGAGGAGGACCATGACCACACTGAAGGAATTTACTTCCAGCCAGTAGTAGACCTGCCAGACAAGATAGAAGTTAAAACCGGGGAGGAGGACGAAGCCATTTTGTACAGTCAACGTGCCAAGTTGTTCAGGTTTGACACTGAAGCCAAGGAGTGGAAGGAGAGAGGTGTTGGAGATGTCAAAATACTCAAACACCATACTACTGGCAAGATGCGTCTCCTGATGAGACGGGAACCTGTAATGAAATTGTGTCTGAACCATTACATCTTACCGGACCTGGAAATCAAGGAGAAGGATTCCAAGAGTTGGCTGTGGTGCGCTCCTGACTTCTCTGAGGGAGAACAGGTCCTCGAAAAGTTCAGCATCCGCTTCAAAACACCTGATATTGCTCAGGAATTCAAACGTAACTTAGACAATGCTAAATCTGGCTCCAGTGCTCCTAGTGCTCCTGAAGACACAGACGATGTTGTTTTTGTCTCACAAACTCCCATAGTCTCCGACGAACTAAGAAACAAAGCCTTGGCACTTAAATTACCTGAGAACTTCTACAAGTACCTCGACTTACCTGACTGTACCGGATGTAGAGGATGTGAAAAGGATTCTGGTGACCAAGTAGTAAAAATCACTATGCCCAAATCAGACACCCCTCAGAAAACATCTCTGTTTGGACAGAACACGGGGATTTCTCAACCTTCATTTTTCGGAAGTAAAACTGCCTTTGGAGCATCAGCTCGTGAGATGGAAACACCTGCTTCAACCAATTTCACAGGCGGTATCTTGACTGGCACATCCATTTTTGGAGGTAGTCCTTTAAAAGCTTCTGAACTGTCTTTAACTACCCCAACAAAATCTGACCAAGGAGATAAAGTGAGTACTTTCCTAGTAGCACCTGAAACCACCCAGTCACAACTATCCACCTTCAGTTTTGCCATTGGTCAACCTGACAAATCCACTACAACACCTGTCTTCTCCTCCCCCCCTCAGAATTCTATATTCGGAGGATCCTCTTCAGGATTTAGTCAAAGTTCAAGCATATTCGGAGGTCAGATGATGCCGTCACCTTTGTTTGGCCAGAACAGTTTAAGCGAATCAAGTGAAGGTAAAACATCAATATTTGGAGGTTCTCAACCCTCATTTTTTGGAGGTTCTCCAGCAATGGTCTCCTCTCTTTTTGGTGCCAACGATTTAAGTAAATCTGCAACACCCATTTTCGGTAGTGCCAAACCAGATCAAAATGCTATTGCTCTACCTGTTTTTGGCTCCCATAATGATCAGAACCAGGCTGCAACCCCTGTTTTCAGTTCTAAAACGGAACCAAATATGTCTGTGACACCTTCATTTGGCGCTGTAAACTGGACACCTGTCACAACCTCAGAATCCATCAAGAGTGAACCTAGAAAAGATCTTTTACCCGCTTTGTTGAACAAGGATGACGGCCTATCCTTTGAGACCCTTGCGGCCAAAGCAGATCCGAAGAATGCTTTTGCAGGTGACAACTCTAACTTTAAGTGGGAGGGAGCTGGAACGAGACTGTTTGGAGCCAACAGCACGACTGCAGAAGTCAAACCACGCCATGCTAAAGAAGAGGAAGAAGAGGCAGACAAGACCGAGGGTCAGGAAAATGACGAACACGATCCGTACTTTGAACCTGTTGTGCCACTCCCTGACAAGATAGAGCTTAAGACGGGGGAGGAGGACGAAGACTTGATATTCTCTGAAAGAGCTAAACTCTACATTATGGACAAGACAAGCAAGGAGTGGAAGGAACGAGGAGTCGGTCAGCTCAAGGTGTTGAAACATCGCATCCATTCTACCTATAGACTCCTCATGAGAAGAGAACAGGTTTTCAAGATCGTGTGCAACCACCTCATAACACCTGAAATGAACTTCTCCGCTGTCAAGTCTTCAGAGACCACCTTTTGCTGGGGTGCCATGAACTACACCCAGGACGACCCTGAACCCTCCACTGAGCTCCTCTGTGCTAAGTTCAAGAACAGAGATCTAGCACTTCAGTTCAAGAAAGCCATAGACACGGCACAGCAAGCTTCATCCCCCAAATCTAATTAAGCAATCTTGTGGTGACGATTCCCTTGTTGTAACTACCCAGGCTATTCTGTGGAGACTTGTATCTCGGTTTCACTCCCACTGCTAGAAGCATTGTCAAGTTTACTTAACCAAAATCAAACGGGGTGATGAAGGATTACAATTCTGTTCTAGACTTTTTTGGTTCTTCATAAAACAAACTGTAGAGAAAAGACACTGCTTTATATTGTCTCTATAGGTCATGCTTTGTAGTAGAATATTATGTCTCTACAACTTGCAGTTTATATGTGCAACCTTGCTCGGTATTATTTAACAAGCCTAGTAAAAACACTCACAAATTAATGCTTCAACTCAGAATCGCCTCTAATGATTTTGTCTCTTTGTTGACGTTTTTTGTTCTTGTCGATGTTTTCCTCAGTGGGCGTCAAACCGACTATCTTAAATTGAAAACTTTAACTATATATGTATAAATATTGAAACAACAAAGACTCTTCTTTTTTTAAAATAGAAAAATATTATTGTACATTTCATTTTGGATATATATATATATATTTTTTTATTTTTTTTTTTTTTTTTTTTTTTTTGTAATTCTTTTTTATTTCTATTTTATTATTATTAAGTTGTTTTTCTTTAATGTATAATTCCTATATTTAGCATAAAAAATGGAGATTTTGTTTAGATGAAAATTGTAAAAATAATAATTGTTAAAAAGAAAATCGGTATATGAGTGTTTTAAAATTTGAATATAATAAGTAAAATAATTACAGTCATTATTACTATTACATTCTATATATTATAAATATAATATTATATTATGTTAAATCGAGAACCTTTTCAATGTAGCTGTTATTATGATGATATTTGGTTAGGGTTAAGTTGAGTGCTTATGAAATTCTGGATCGTTAAGATTACATTGAAAAGTGAAGGAATAATGTAAAGTTTTACATTACTCTTCCAAATCATCCTGTTGAATAATATATATATTCAATTTTTAGTTTTTGGTAGTTTTCATACTACGGAAAGTTTAAATTTTAATTTAAATCAAATTATAATCATTATTAACACTGGGAGACAGACTGAGAAAAATAGACTCCAGCACCGGGACTTGAACCACGGGCCTCCTGTATTTCCAGTACAGACGCTCTTTCCAACTAAGCTATGCAGGAGAATGATTTTTCTCTACCGTAACCGATAACTAGTCCCCAAATCCAAGCTTTCAATATTCATACACATTTAGCAGGCAATATTTATGACATTAGAATTAAACCGAGCATTAATGCTTATGTGATTATAAAGTACTCAATTAGTACCTGTACCTTGTACAATCAATTCGAAATTCAATTTTTAAGTCCCGGTGCTGGAGTCAATTTTTCTCTGTCTGTCTCCCAGTGTTAATAATGATTATAATTTGATTTAAATTAAAATATATATATTGCAAAATATATTTGTTTCTTCAAACACGATAGCAAATAATGATTTGGAACAGGGATGGTCAGTTAAAAGTATCCACAATTTTCCATGATAACCTCAGTTTTTATTTAAATTAAAATCTGTACAACAGTTACGGACAACCTACATGGAGGAATTGTTTTAATTTTTAATTGTCCTAGTTAATATTATGGCTTTTTATGACCCTATAATAAAGCTTAAACAAATAACTTCATTCCATCATTTTGTCATTTTGTAAGTGATTTATTAAGCCCAGTTTACACGTAATGACCAATAGTATGTCTTGTTCATCAGATCATCAAAAAGTATCAAGTAAATTATAGTTAGTAGACAAGGTTGGAAGATTGAATAGGGTGGTTGAACCAACAGCGATTCAATCTCCAAGACTAGAAAGGCGAGATAGGGCGTGCTTTAGTCTGTTCTCTTAATCTGTTTACATACGCATTTAATTTGAGTAGACACGAAAATTGGAAACAAGAAGCCAAGTTTGTTGGACAGCATTATCTATCCTCACATTCCTCTGGGACACATTCATTCTAGAGTTGATGTTTGTGCGTCTCTTACACTTAAATCACTAACTACGAACACCATGTCTTTTGACTTCCATATGAAAAACCACTCATGAGGGGAGCAGGGCAGGACCGTAAGTCGCCTGTCTACATACTTGAGCTACTGAGTGGACTTAATTGTGTATAAACAAGGCAGAAGAATTACTTTGTAAACTTGTACTATTCACTATACTAAACTAAAATTATCCCATTCGTAGTCGCTGGTACAATTATGAAAGTTCCCCCTTTTCTTAGTGAGCTATTCCCTTAAAGGAGTCATTTTAGCAATTCGATCATTTTAAAAAGTAGATTATTTTGCCCATCTCTAGGTCTCAGTTGATAATTTAATCTTATTAGCCTCAACTCTTTACCCTCTATGCTAGGGAACGACAATTATTCCCCTTCTCTGTGATTTACAGAATTCATGTGTGAAACTTTTGATGTTTTGTCCCTTTCCAAGACTATCTTATCCACAACATAATGTAGCCTTTACCTGCTCTCTATATTTTCGAAATCGGTAGTGGACATGGGGCTGAGACTAGTCTCGGAGACTCGCCGACTCTCCGAGACTCGGGAGAGACTGACGTTGCTCTCAACTGGACAAGGTTCTGAGACTAATCTCGAGACTAGCTCTCGAGATTTAGTCTCAGATGGACACTTACCCTAAAATCTACTTGTGGGTAAGGGGTTATTTGAAAAGTAGGAACTGTATCACCTTTAGCTCATATCTAATATTTGAATTAAGATAATATTCTGTTATAATTTATAGTGTGTCCCATTAATTAATGACATTTTTTTACTCAGGTGTTGTCTAAGAATGAAAACTGAAAAAATACATTTAGTTTTTACTTTCTCATACATGTAGTATAATATATAGAGAGAAAATATTGTGATGGAAAATTCGATTTTATTTATTTAGTATTTAGTTGGTGAGCGCTATACTGGAAATATAGAGGCCTGTGGTTCAAGTCCCGGTGCTGGAGTCTATTTTTCTCTGTCTGTCTCCCATTATTAATAATAATTATAATTTGATTTAAATTAAAAGGTATTTATAAGGCTTTTTAACGATTAAGCTCCCTTAGTCAAAAAGTGGTTTTTAAATGTCTGTGCAGATGTGAGGACCTTAAACTACTGCATCGATTTTAATTAAATTTGGCATGCAAGTTCAGACAAAAGATATCAAAAATTACAAAATACGTTTAATAATAAATTAATAACATTAGATATTATGGGACTTAATTCTGTTACTATGTTTTTGTCGGACCGATATTTTAATCTGTTTTAGATTATTTTTTTCCGAATAATCAGGGTTCTACTATATATGTTTGCTCTAGGTGTTCATTAGTGTTAAAAAAAGTAACTCGGGGGGGGGGGGAACAAATTAAATTTAAATTACTACAGGTGTAAGATGATGATAATGGTACATAGTACATAACATGTTATGAATTATGATGAGTTGCAGGTCATAATTGTTTTATAAATAGGTGGAAGTGTAATGAGATAAAGGAATGCTATTGGTGTTTTTCTAGGTCAATAAGCTCTAAGATGCAATAAGTTAAACACAAGTTGTTTCATTAAGATAATAAAAGTTTCTACCCTGGACATTTCACACCTACTGAAAAAGTTTAGTAGAAACTTTTTCCAACTCCCATCTTGCTCCGCTAGATGCTAGGTTCTGTAAAGCCGGCATTACACCTTGTGATTTGTCGGTGCAATCTGGAAGGAACGATAAATTGTAAGGTGTAAATGGAAATTGTATAACGATATTGGGATTGGGGTTGGGTTCTTGTTCGAATCAAAACTTATTCAATCTGTGAGATCGGTCGACAAGTCGGTGTGTGAAGTGAAAAGGATGGTTGTACAACCTGCCGTCCAACCCCTAATGTAAGTTAAATTAAAAAGAAAGATTAGGTCAGAGATGGGGGTAAGAAATCGGTGTGGTGTAAACGCTCCCAGGTTGAAACGATATATCGTGCAATTTATCATACCTTCAGAATGCACCATCAAATCACAAGGTGTAATGCCGGCTTAATAATAAATATGGTATTAACTTTGATAAATATCAAAGTTTAGAAGTTCCTGGTAATTATTTAGGCTAGTTTGGAACAACATGCTCTTGGTTGTTAAAGCTAATGAGTTTCGTGTTTCACACTTGCGGTGTTGTATTAATAAAAAATCGGTATTTTGATAGAAACAGGTACATTTTTTCTAAGGACTAAACCCAAGGATCCGTAGTTTCGATCCGCGGCGGTGGGTAGATTTTTTTATCTGCTTTTCTCCCTTCCATAACTAAATATTTTAAACTCAAAGGCCTGGTAGGTACTAAAGAAATCATTATTCCCAGCTTTCTTAATCAACCTTAAAAAAGTTTTCTTTTTATTTAATTTCACATGTTAGTGACGCACAAAATGTTGTAATTAATTTCTTATTATTTCATAGAGAAAGATTTGATTTTTACTTTTTTTTTATTGGATAAACATTTTAATTGATATATTATGTACTTATAAATATATATGTGATATTAAATAATTATGAGGAATAAATTATTAAGAATAATTGGATTATAACAAACAAAAAATTATAATATAAATAATAAATGTAATAATTTTGATGTTTATATTGTAATTGTTCCAAAAAATTTAAAATAATTATAATAAAATAGATTATTTCAAGTAATAATGATTATAGTTAATGTTTTATTTTTGGTTTGTGTGGACATTTTACACCTATATACTCATTACATATCCAAAATTAATGCATGTCTAGGTTACCTAGATGGTGCACAATATTTATTTTTTTTGGAAGGGGGGGGGAGGGAATATATTTTACTTATATTAAATTACGCATTTTTAAACGCATATTACTATCATGTTTATATTCCAGTTTCAAGCACTTTTACGCAATTCCGATCGCTCCCATCTAGAGCTCCAATATGTTACCACCAGAGAGAGAAACGTCCCGAACATTTGGACTACAAAATTAATTTATTAATAATTAATTGATTAAGTGACTACAGACTACTGCATGCATGATAGACTAATTGTTAATGGATCGCTATAGAGCCTACAATAATGACTTGGACAATGAATATATGTTTTCGCTTCAGTTGATGTTGATAGCAAGACTACCACTTGCAACCAGACTGATAAAGAGCTACTAAATATCACTATTCTGAAATGTACTATTTTTTTTTTTTATTCGGGGGGGGGGGGGCTTTTACACCCGAAGACCCAGACCACTTAGTTGGAGTTGGGTCCATTGAATAAACCTGGGTTAGGGACCGAAATCTTCACACTCATGTGACAATATGGTCGTTAACCACAACTCCCCTCCTGGTTATTGTATTACATTACAACCAAGAGTGTCTCAATCATCATAGTTTCCAGGCCGAAACCTGGTGGCGCCACTCTTTCGAGGAGCTTCCCGTTTGTAAACAATGCTTGGTGGACATTGAGCGGGGGGCCCAGTCTGGGAATCGAACCCACAGCGCTGAGCCTGCTCGTGGCTGCTTATTACCTCCAGGCAAGCGATCTAGCCTCCGAGCCACCCAGGCCCAAAAAAAACATACTATAGTCTTATGAAAATATTATTCAAGGAGGNCTTGACCGATTTTGATGAAATTTGGTAGACATGTTCATTTTACCAATGCTCAGGACAAGTTCGTTGGACAACAATATCCGTTCAAGGTTCACGCGCAACGCTCGCGTAAAAGTGAACTTCAAATTTTAAATTGGAATTTTAGGTCGCAAAAAATCAAACCTTAACTATTCAATGAGACGAACATTTTTTTCAAATATAATTTTTTAGTAAAACCTACAGCGACACCCCTATGAAGTGTTAAAGATCGCTAAAAACTGTTAATTGTTCTTACACAATAAACAATACAACAGTAAAGTAATAAAACGTTAATGTTAATATAACAATAAAGTACATGATAGGATGCGAGGAAGCTATGTGCCACAATAATTGGCAGTGTATTTTTTACTGAATTTTAATTTTAATTTTTTGCTTCCAAGCTTACCGAAGGTAACGAATTGTGTTCACTTTTGAGAACGAAAAAGTTTTGTATCCGATTTTAAAAATTCGAAGTCAGAAATCCGATTCAGACATCAGGGAACATTTTTAGTTCCGTGTCTGTCTGTCTGTCGGTCTGTGTGTCCGTGAATCAAGAAACGTGTGACGATAACTTGAGTAATTCTTGACCGATTTTGATGAAATTTGGTAGACATGTTCATTTTACCAATGCTCAGGACAAGTTCGTTGGACAACAATATCCGTTCAAGGTTCACGCGCAACGCTCGCGTAAAAGTGAACTTCAAATTTTAAATTGGAATTTTAGGTCGCAAAAAATCAAACCTTAACTATTCAATGAGACGAACATTTTTTTCAAATATAATTTTTTAGTAAAACCTACAGCGACACCCCTATGAAGTGTTAAAGATCGCTAAAAACTGTTAATTGTTCTTACACAATAAACAATACAACAGTAAAGTAATAAAACGTTAATGTTAATATAACAATAAAGTACATGATAGGATGCGAGGAAGCTATGTGCCACAATAATTGGCAGTGTATTTTTTACTGAATTTTAATTTTAATTTTTTGCTTCCAAGCTTACCGAAGGTAACGAATTGTGTTCACTTTTGAGAACGAAAAAGTTTTGTATCCGATTTTAAAAATTCGAAGTCAGAAATCCGATTCAGACATCAGGGAACATTTTTAGTTCCGTGTCTGTCTGTCTGTCGGTCTGTGTGTCCGTGAATCAAGAAACGTGTGACGATAACTTGAGTAATTCTTGACCGATTTTGATGAAATTTGGTAGACATGTTCATTTTACCAATGCTCAGGACAAGTTCGTTGGACAACAATATCCGTTCAAGGTTCACGCGCAACGCTCGCGTAAAAGTGAACTTCAAATTTTAAATTGGAATTTTAGGTCGCAAAAAATCAAACCTTAACTATTCAATGAGACGAACATTTTTTTCAAATATAATTTTTTAGTAAAACCTACAGCGACACCCCTATGAAGTGTTAAAGATCGCTAAAAACTGTTAATTGTTCTTACACAATAAACAATACAACAGTAAAGTAATAAAACGTTAATGTTAATATAACAATAAAGTACATGATAGGATGTGAGGAAGCTATGTGCCACAATAATTGGCAGTGTATTTTTGTTTCCCATTGTTCCGAAGAACAACATTTTATTATGTCTTCGAATTTAAAATTAGTAATCCGTTTCCGTTTCAGACATAAGAGAACATTTTTGTGTCTCGTCGTGACAGTCTTTCAAAATTTTTCAGAACCAGGAACCAACATAAAATCCAAACTACTTGTCTGGTAGTCTGAATTTTAATATGTATATGTATTTGGATAGTTTGTCTTAGGTAACATACTCAGATCGTCCCGTTTATATAGTTTTCAACCGCCGGCGCGCAATAATATTGCTATATTTAAATATTGCTAAATTGAAGATTTCTCTTCATTATTCAAATTATTCATATATACAATATTTATGAAGAAACTTAACAATTATTTATTTGGTATTATTTTTTAATAAAAAAAGAAAGAAAATTAAGTTAATTATTAATTAATCAACAAATGCAAAACATAAATTTTATTTGGACATAAATATATTTCTCCTTGTTGCAATACCCCTTATGTCTTCATTTTTACCTTTTCCTCAATCTTTTTTTTAATTCTAATGTATTTATCGATATTGATGACTCTTAACTCATTTAAAGAGGAAGTATTGTGAAGGCCCAAAAAATATATATTGACGTTTTGAGATCTCTGAGTCCAAAATAAGTGTTTTTTAAAAATGTCTGTCGTCTGCGTCTGGAAAGACGCTTGGAATTTACACTACTGGGCCGATTTTGACGAAATTTGGCTTACCTACATGTTCAGAAAAATTCATATCCTGAGCCAAATTAATTAGAAATTAATTTTAGCTCTAAATTTGTGGGTACTGCCCCCCAAAAGATGAAAAAACGGGACCAAAAAATATTTTTTGAAAACAGTTCCAATTATTTTGAAAAAAAAATCTAAAATGTAGTCCATTTAAATACGTTCGACCAGACGATGATGAATCTTTAAATAAACGTAGTACTTTATAAGCGTTAATTCTCGGTCTAGTTCTGTTGCCGTGAATATTTGGCTCTCTAGATTTGTAGAATAAGATTAAAAGCTTAGATTCGGGGAATATGTATCAGTTACAACAGGGAAAAATCATTCTCCCGTATAGCTCAGTTGGTAAGAGCGCCTGTACGGAAAATAGGAGGCCCGTGGTTCGAGTCCCGGTGCGGGGTTATATTTTTCTCTGTATGTCTCCTGTAGTTATTGATAATTGTAATTTGAATTAATTAATAATATAGCAACCCCCCAATCTTGGATTTTGGTGGGCTGAGCCCCCCGCCTAATCCAAGGTTTGAAACTAATATAAAAAAAATAACTTTCTTCAATAACAGTTTTTTTTACAATTAAAGAAAAATTAAATTAAAAAATAAAGTGTATAATAATTCATTCTGCTTAAATAGGAGGTTAGTCTCATCTTCTAGTCGAATTAAATATATAATAGTCTATTTCAATATAATTGTAAGGGACAAACTTTATCATATACAAGTTCATTATTACGTAGCCCAATGTTTTCTATTTATTAGTTTTCGTAGGTACGTTAATCATTATTGGACATTTTATCAAAGCAAAGTGAATCATAAAAATAAATTCTCCTCGGGGAGGAATCGAACCCGGCCTGACTCCGACTGCATTTGATTGAAACTATTTGCTTAGGTAAAACTAGATTTCTTCCGGGAAAACGGTTTATGATATTAAATTCGATTTTAAATGGACTATATTTTAGAATTTTTTAATCAAAATCGTCGGAACCGTTGTCGATAAATATTTTCACATTATGTGTTATTAAAAAAACGTTGAATGTGTTATAGATTTTGGGGGTAGCGCCCCCAAATTTAGAACTAAAATTCGTTTCTCGGTTTCACCTCGAATTGGGGTATGATTTTTTTGAACATGTATGCCAAATTTCATCAAAATCAGACCATTACGAGCAGACGACAGTCTACACACAGACATTTAAAAAAAAAAAAAAAAAAAAAAAAAAAAAAAAAAAAAAAAAAAAAAAACCTTTTCTTTTGGACTCAAGGGACCTAAATCATACAAAAAACACAAAAACTCTGGTATTACACTTTACCCGTCAAGGAGCGGGGGGAGAGGGGTTCTACCAGAATTCTACTAGGATCACTTCTAAGTACACTGATTTCTGATTTAAAAAACTGAGCTCACTGATCATATTAATACGTTTGATGTAATTGCCTGACTTTGTGCTTCCGAGCTTACCGAAGGTAACGGAAGCATTGTGTTTACTTTTGAGAACGAAAATGTTTTATGTCTCTGATTATGNCTAAGTACACTGATTTCTGATTTAAAAAACTGAGCTCACTGATCATATTAATACGTTTGATGTAATTGCCTGACTTTGTGCTTCCGAGCTTACCGAAGGTAACGGAAGCATTGTGTTTACTTTTGAGAACGAAAATGTTTTATGTCTCCGATTATGAAAATTCCAAGACAGAAATCCGTTTGTGACATCAGGGAACATTTTTGGTTCCGTGTCTGTCTGTCGGTATCTGTGTGTCCGCGAATTATGAAACGTGCGACGATAACTTGAGTAAATGTCGACCGATTTTGACGAAATTTGGTAGACATGTTCATTTTACCAATGCCCAGGACGAGTTCGTTGGACAATGTTATCTATTCAAGCGATCATGCGTAAACGTGAGCTTCAAATTTAAATATGGAGTTTTAGGTCGGGGAAAAAAATCAGACCTCGACTATTCAATGAGACAAACATTTTTTTCTAATACAATTTTTTAGTAAAACCAACAGCGACACCCCTATGATGAGTTAAAGATCGCTAAAAACTGTTAATAATTTTTAAACAATATAACAAAAAAGTAATATACAACGTTAATGTTAATATAACAATAAAGTACATGATAGGATGTGAGGAAGCTATGTGCCACAATAATTGGCAGTGTATTTTTGTTTCCCATTGTTCCGAAGAACAACATTTTATTATGTCTTCGAATTTAAAATTAGTAATCCGTTTCCGTTTCAGACATAAGAGAACATTTTTGTGTCTCGTCGTGACAGTCTTTCAAAATTTTTCAGAACCAGGAACCAACATAAAATCCAAACTACTTTGTCTGGTAGTCTGAATTTTAATATGTATATGTATTTGGATAGTTTGTCTTAGGTAACATACTCAGATCGTCCCGTTTATATAGTTTTCAACCGCCGGCGCGCAATAATATTGCTATTTTTAAATATTGCTGAAGATTGCTTGAAGATTTCTCTTCATTATTCAAATTATTCATATATACAATATTTATGAAGAAACAACAATTATTTATTTGGTATTTTTTTTAATAAAAAGAGAAAGAAAATTAAGTTAATTATTAATTAATCAACAACACGTCGTGAATGCAAAACATAAATATATTTCTCCTTGTTGCAATACCCCTTTATGTCTTCATTTTTACCTTTTCCTCAATATATTTTTTTTAATTCTAATGTATTTATCGATATTGATGACTCTTAACTCATTTAAAGAGGAAGTATTGTGAAGGCCCAAAAAATATATATTGACGTTTTGAGATCTCTGAGTCCAAAATAAGTGTTTTTTTAAAAATGTCTGTCATCTGCGTCTGGAAACACGCTTGGAATTTACACTACTGGGCCGATTTTGACGAAATTTGGCTTACCTACATGTTCAGAAAAATTCATATCCTGAGCCAAATTAATTAGAAATTAATTTTAGCTCTAAATTTGTGGGTACTGCCCCCCAAAAGATGAAAAAACGGGACCAAAAAATATTTTTTGAAAACAGTTCCAATTATTTTGAAAAAAAAATCTAAAATGTAGTCCATTTAAATACGTTCGACCAGACGATGATGAATCTTTAAATAAACGTACTTGTTACTACTATTTAGTTTAGTTGATATTATAAAATTATAATATACAGATTTTTTTTAAAAAATGAACTACATTTATGTTGTTTTTAGGGTTTTGTAGATACTTCTCAAAACCCTTATGCCGAGGGTGATGTGTCCGTCCGTCCGTCGCTCTTTGGTTC
>KZ652288.1:42495-62404 GCA_001010745.2 Gerris buenoi
TTTTTTTTAAGTGGCAAAATTATGTTTATACCTCTATTTTTTCTGAAAATTCATTAACAAAAGACCTTTTTTAATTTCCTAATTATTTATAATTTTATATAGTATACTTATAAACATTTTATTGTGTTTGCAACCTAAAATAATAGAAAATACAACTTATACAAAAAAAATATATTTTTTTTTGCAATTTTGGCAACTGAGATTCACATGAATGACGGATTGCAATTGTGATTTTAATCAATAAAAACATTAGGATCAGCATACTTAAGTGATTTAGTGTTACTTTTAACATTCTTGAATCTAAGTTCTCAAATATATCTGGTTATCGTTCAATTCCCAGATAGAAGAGACATGTTTGGAGCAAAAAACTTTGGGCTGGGCTTGATTACCCCCATTTTTACAAATCCCCTCTTCCTCTCTCATTAGGGGTGGAATGTTTCTTACTAATGGGTGCTTAAACCCTTAAGAAATGCCTTTCCCACAATCTTATGTGACTGCAAACCTTAGTCATTTTTTTTTCATATCCACTCTTTCCTTTCCATCTCCTTATGTGTCAAAATTTTAACTAATTTTTTCTAATTACCTCATGTACTAAATAGTATTCCCAAATATTTAAACCTCTTTCCAGTCAGGAGATGATGAAAGTTAGTGATTATATGGAGCACCCAAGGGCAAAATATTCAAACCCACAAAATTAAAAAAAAAAGAAAAAAGTAAGATTAATATTTGACAGCTTACACCTTAATTTTCAATGAAAAATAGTCCAACACCTCAATAATATTATGATTTTTAAATCCATAATAAGTTTCAAAATGGACACAAAGAGAACAAAAACTTGTAACCTCATTTTTCTTGGTTTGTACATTTTGTGGTGTGTTAGATTATTTTATCCCTCTAGGCGCTCGTATATAGATAGATGAGATACACACATTCACAATCTCAATTCAAGAATTAGTGAAAATTTTATATTGTTTTCCTAAAACATGTCCACGCATCTTAAGAAAAGGAAGGAATAGGAGATAGTATATATACATAATATTAAGCTACTTATTAATAATACATTGATCTTTATGGAGAATTAGATTTAGGAGAAACAAAATATATGAGACACCTTGCCGGAAAAAACTAGTTAAATACATAAATATTGTTTTTTGTCAAAGGAAAAACAGTCTAAGCTCTCATTATATTAGTATTTTTTATATAAAAAAAAAAATGTTTTCAATGGTCTTAAAGCCAACTTTATATCTCATTTTTTATTGGTTTAAACATTTGCACCTATCTCTTCATAAAATTCCGCAATTTTTTTTGAATTAGTGAAATGTTTTGGATTTAATGTTTAAGCTATTACTCTGCTAGGAAATTTCATGTTTAACAAATACATTTTAATTTAGTATTATTTATTGTGAGTAAATTTTTAATAACTGAGTCGATGCAACAGCTGAAAATGGTGCTGAGTGAGTGGGTCCCCTCCTCCACTGCTTGCTTTCCCCCTCCATGTCTTGTCTGAATATCATTATGTGTTGCATGCTGCATTTAAATTGTACATTATATATACATGCCATCATTATTGTTTTAATGTTTAATTTTATTCATTTTTATTTTTATTTTTTTGGAAACCGAATGCGAATATTCATTTTTTAAAAATAAAATAATATAAAAATATGTACATAAACCTTTTTTTACTCCTTAACCTACATTTGAATTATTATTTTTAATTATATCACCCATGTATCACTTTTTCCCCTCATACGATTACATTAGCCTGCTAGTTTTTATTAATTATTATTATCATTACAGTAGAAGCCCTCTTAACCAACCACCTTGGAACTAAATTTCTGTTCACTGATTTTGTACCAGAGAATAACTTCCGCACAGTAATGGTTTGTTCCAATGTTCGACTAACCACAATAGGCAGGTGATGACTGTTGATAGATATCTCACAACAGTGGTAAACAGACCTTTCACTTTTTATACACCATATCAGAAAGGTCGTTTAAACTAAGAGTGGATAATAGGGCTTCTACTGTACATTCAAATGTAAATAAAACACATACACACACACAAGAAAAATAATGCAATTTAAAATAGATTAAATGGTTTTATTTCATGTTTTCAAATTGGGTGTTGAAGGGATTTTTTATTTTACTTGGTGTTTTGTTATTGTTTACAATGTTGCTTGGCCCTTGGAATTCAAAGCAAAAATAAGAAGCTTTTTTTATATTATTTTATATTAAGATATTTATTATCTTGGTTTGAAGGGAAAATTAGCCTTAAGACTATAAAAGGGATTCTACTATGATGGTAGAAACAGATGTCTATTTTATAATTATAATGCATTCCCTTAATGTTAGCTAATGCTAGCAATTAGGTTTTTTTTCAAGAACTTTTCAGAAGAGATTTAAGAAGTGACTAAAAATACTATTTGCAAATGCATATTGCATATTATGGGCTTCCATATTTGTTTACAATCATAATTTATTGTCAGCACATTATCTATTTTGTTTTCTTAATAATAATGTAATCTTATTACATTATTTATTTAGTTAACAATAATGTAATTTTATTTTACATTTAATTATTTTGATCGAGTGGCCCACAGACTTCCAACTTGTTCATTATAGACTGTGCGACCTTTTTAACTAGCAGCAGTCATTTTGAAAGGGTCTAGAAGTACGATTGATCAATACTGTATTAATATTGCCTGACTACACAACATGATTGCCTACATTAGGCTCCTCCCACTGAATTTACTGCAACCTATAGTTGCAACTTTGAACCTGCTCACAGACATGAAATATGGCAAGTTTGCCTACATGGTTAGCTATCAAGTTGCAGGCCTGTGGGCTTGCTTTACACCATATAAAGTGATAATTACTCAATATTGATTGATAATTGTTGATAATTACTCAATTGTTGATTAATTACTCAATTGTTGATAATTACTTAATGATTATTCTTATTGCTTTGATTCTATTATATCTTATTATTTTTGGAACTTGTTTACTAACTAATGTGTATTTTATAAAGACTAGAATAATTACAATTTTTAGGGTGAGTGGAAGAAGAGGTTTTGGAGACATTTGTTTAGAATTTTCATTTTAATCCATAGTTAGTGCATTTGGCAAACCTAATGTCTACTGACCTATAGATATATTCAAAAATGCATTCCCGGTGACCTCAAAAGTCAACATTTAACTTTATTTTTTTAATTTCATTCAATTCTTGTAATAAAATAGAAGAAAGGAAATAAAGAAATTCCATAAAAAATAACACTAGTACAATGATTTTTTTTTTTTTTTTTTTAGCTTTATTAACCCCCTTGATTTTAAACATAGTTTTTGTAAATTTGTAATATATATAATATTTTTTTATACCAACATTTTATTTTATTATATTTTCTAAATTTTTTTTTAAATGTCTTTTGGTAGAGTGATTTAATTTGAATGAAATTCAATTGAATATTAATTGAATTTTAATATTAATACATTGAAACATTGAATGTTGTTATGTTGTGTGTGTTTAGATGTTTAAATAAAAATTAGTTATGTAAACAACAAAAACAATAATATGAATGATAATTTTTTCAATTTATAAGAGTATCGATTTGACTGCCAATAAGGGCTTGTTTATAATTAGGATAAACGCATCAAATGATACTTATGACTGTACCCATAAGTGCAAATTTCACTTTAATATTATTACTACATTGTCTTTATTATTTACTTAATTTATTTTTTTAAATATCTCAAACTGTTCCTTTGGAATCTACCTAATATCTTTTCATACAAAGTCATAAATTTATTTTATTTGGAGAAAATGTAGAATTAACAAAATAATTGTTTAAGCTAGTTGTTGGCAGCCTTTATTCCAGTACAGTTTATAATATCTTTGTTAAATGCATACAAGATAGGTGGTTGGAGCTATAATTATAGCTCTGATATGCCAATGGCAGACCCATGTTAATAATAAAACTGATGACACCTTCTTGGTGCCTTCCAGTGCACTATATTCATAGACTAATGCAGCACACTTTTTAAGGAAAAGAGCAATCAAGCAATGCTACGTCAATAAACTGCAATAACTTTTTTTTTTTTGTTCTAATTATTATTGTATGAAAAGTGCACAAGGGCACCAAAAATCAGCTCTGCCAACAATTTTTGGCTTGTTAACCCTAATTTTTTAAATAATCAAAAAAAGAATGATTGTGTGGTCAGAGCATTACCATAGAAGCCAACAAATATCTTTGCTAACACCATGTTCAAGAGTGAATTTTTTTTCCTCTGTTTGTTACTGGTTGAAAGTTGATAGAAAGATGTGGTTTTGTTTCATTGTTTATACTGACAGTTTGTTTGTGTGTGTGTGTTTAGAGGGAGTGTATTTCGATCCACGTGGGTCAGGCTGGCGTGCAGATAGGTAACGCTTGTTGGGAACTGTACTGCCTGGAACATGGAATCCAGCCTGATGGACAGATGCCGTCCGATAAGACTGTCGGAGGTGGTGACGACTCTTTCAACACATTCTTCAGCGAGACCGGTGCTGGCAAGCATGTACCACGTGCTGTCTTTGTCGATCTTGAACCTACTGTCGTCGATGAAGTTCGTACTGGAACCTACAGGTAACACAAAACTCACTATAGTCTGTGCCAAACAAGAGTTAGTAGTGCGGGAAAAACTAGCAAATGGGGTGGGGAGCCAATGAGAGCTCTAGATTTGCCCTCTGGATAACCATATAAGAAGGTGAATGTGGTGGCTTTATTTTTTCCCTCATAGGTTGGCCAATCTGAGTGTCACTTGATTTCCCATGTTGTCAACGCACTAACTCTCATTTGGGTACTAACTAAAAAAAGCAAAAACTACTAAAACTACTCTTAAACTCTTAAAAGCAAAAACTATTAAACTATTAACTCTTAAAAACTATTAAAAGCAAAAAATATGAATATTAGTTCTTGCTTTCTCGTATACAAGAGTAATTTCAAATTAAATTGGTCTCCACTTCTTCAGGCGCAACCTGTTATGTTTCAGTGAGAGATTTCGATGTGGATAAGGATGACATTTTGATAGAGGTATGTAGCAAGTAACGCTATAACCTCCTACTCTAGCTGCCGCATGACCAAGATTTTTTAATTTTTATTTTGTTAAGAACTTTACTGTCCTGAGCCACTTTTTAATTTAAGTTTTCATAATACTAAATTAAACTTTGGGGGAAAACATGAGGTGTTTCTGGTTAGAAAACAATTGAATTTCATTGAATGTATGCAGTAAACCCCTCAATATCCATAGACTGAAATCACTGAGTCTGACATTGAATAAATGCTCCATTGCAGAGATCATTGGTCTTAAAGAAATCACTGGTCTGAGATGACTGGTCTTAAAAACAGGATCTGGGGGTAATTATCACAATTCCAAAGCAACTCTTACAGGATGAAGAGGAAGGGGATGGTGAATGACCTGAGTTCTCCCATTTGTAGGCAAAAAAGGAAAGCAATTGTCAATCTTATCTGTGGAATTATCTCCCGCAGTTGTTAAGAGATTACTAAATTAATTTGTAAAATCAAGTTAAAAATCCTGTTCAGAATATTAACAGGGTGAAAAAAATGCTTTATTCATAATAAATTGCTTCCCTATAAAAATTATTAATAGAAAAGTTAAATAAATGTATTAAATTAGAAATTATTATTAAATTCAGTATTTATTGTATATGAGAAAGTTTTTGTTTCTGTACATGGGCCGTTTATTTTTTTAAATTCATTAACTCGTTGCTTTATTGATAAAACAAAAAAGAAAACTTGTAATTTGTTATTTTTGTGGATTTGTTGTTTTGACGAGGTTTGTGTTGTTATAGACAACTGTTCCACCCTGAGCAGCTGATAACTGGCAAAGAAGACGCAGCTAACAACTATGCTCGTGGACATTACACTATCGGCAAGGAGATCGTAGACCTTGTCCTTGACAGGATTAGGAAACTCGCCGACCAATGTACAGGTAAAATAATATATGCATACTTTTTTTAATATAAGGGTTCAGGTGCTTATCGTACTCACAAACTCTCCCGGGAGTTAAGACATGCTCATATCTATGTGGACATGTGAACTGGGTGTTCCCCCTCCAAGATTCCAGGATCAGTACCAGGCTTTCTCAATGGACCTATATGAACTTATGTTGTTTATGTCTTCTGAACCTTTAGTCTATGGTTCTTCCCCCAGGTGTAGAAGGAAAGTGCTTAACTACCTCAAGATATCTAAAAACCTAATTAAAAAAATAAAATAATTAATTAAAAATGTTCAAAACTAAAATATTATCTAGGTATGGAATAAATATCACAAATTAATTCAGGTTTTTTATGCTCTATGAGACTCTAGAAGTAGACACAATCAGCAATTCCTAATGTTAGACAATATATGTTTCAGGACTTCAAGGATTCCTCATCTTCCACTCTTTCGGAGGTGGAACTGGTTCCGGTTTCACTTCTCTCCTCATGGAGCGTCTCTCTGTAGACTACGGAAAGAAGTCAAAGCTTGAGTTTGCCATCTACCCTGCACCTCAGGTAACTTATACACTTCTCCTTTCCTTCAGCTATGTACTTCAATGTATGTAACGCTGGGGACTTATTTTCTTCCAGAGTGCTTTGAAAGGGGTTTGAGCATAGTGAATAAAAAATAAGCTCAAACTTTGGAGGCAGCAGGTGGTGCTAAATGCAAATAGTGAGATAAATGTGAACAGAGTTTATCATTTATTAATGACATGAAATTATCATCAACTCGCTTAAGAGGTTATTTTAATAGGGGCATATTTCACCCATTTTTTCTACATTAATCAATTAAGGTGCATTTACACCTCACACTTCTCTCCGGCAATAAATTTCAAGTGTCAGAAAGAAATCGCTATGAGTGTTTACATCTGAGAGAAATTACTTGAGATTTATGTCGTGGATATATGTCTGACACTTCTAGCAATGCTTAAATTTGCGTCGTACTTCCGTGATATCTCTCAGAGGAGTTTGAATTTTTAAACAACCGTTGTTTACATCTGTTGGTATAGAAGTGTTGACACTTATAGCTGAGAGTAGAAACAGACATACGTTTTTCGGTGTTTACGCCACTGCGATTTCTGTCTGACATAAATATCATGCAATAAATGTCATGTGTAAACGCACCTTTACATGGAACACACAAAAAAAAAAAATTAGTGTGATGGTCCACTTAATTATGAATAATATAGACTAACTTGTGTCATGGTGTATTCTTATATATTTGATATGTGTTGTATAGGTATCTACAGCGGTTGTTGAGCCTTACAACTCCATACTGACTACGCACACTACCCTGGAACATAGCGACTGTGCCTTCATGGTCGATAACGAAGCTATTTACGACATCTGCAGAAGGAATCTGGATATTGAACGACCTACCTATACCAACTTAAACCGACTGATCGGTCAAATTGTTTCCTCGATCACAGCTTCTCTTCGGTTCGACGGAGCTCTTAATGTAGATCTTACTGAGTTCCAGACCAACCTCGTACCCTACCCCAGGTATACACCTCTATAAAAATCTGTTAAAGGGCTTATACAAACTCTCTATTCTCACTATGGTAGAGCTTTACATGGGCTTTAGCTTCTCCCAACCACTTGTCTTCATAAATAACCCATAAACTGTAATAATTCATTTAATTTAGCTTTTTTGAACAATTTTATTAAGTAATATTGTTTTGTGTTTACCAGGATCCACTTCCCCTTGGTGACCTACGCCCCAGTAATATCTGCCGAAAAGGCTTACCATGAACAGCTGAGTGTAATGGAGATCACCAACGCTTGTTTTGAGCCTGCAAACCAGATGGTTAAGTGCGATCCTCGCCATGGCAAGTATATGGCTTGCTGTATGTTGTACCGTGGTGATGTTGTACCTAAGGATGTCAATGCAGCCATCGCTACCATCAAGACTAAGAGAACTATTCAGTTTGTTGACTGGTGTCCTACTGGATTCAAGGTAAACTGTAAACCTAAACTAAGGTAAAGTTTTATAATGTTTTTTTTATCGTCGGGTCTATGCTAAACTCACGAATGTGCAAAAATTCAGTTTTGGAGTAACATAACTATAAAATGGCAATTACATTGTGTTAAAGTCTAGTTTCTGTTGCAATAATAGTGTACAAGATATGATGAGCCATTACGACAAACTAAAAAAAACTGAATATGATTGATTATACCCATAAGCTGAAAATGTAAGTATAACAAATGGGTGGAACTAAAGATGTTCTTTCTTTTAAAAAGTTTTACTTGCACTTTATTGTAATTAAATTTAATTGACCTATGGCGAATGTGGCCAATTCAGTTTTGTAACTGTAAAAATTTGTGAGTATTGCAAAGTATAGTAAATTCATAAATTTGTCAATTTCATGATATACATTTCTAGTCTTTACGCTTGATACGAAAGTTCCCACCATGGTTAATAGACAAATGTGGCAGATTCGTAAATGTTACTATTCTATGAAAATAATAAAAATTTTAATTATCTCCAAGAACTTATCACAAAAGTAACCGATTTGTGAATTTGAGATACCAAACATAAAAATAGTTAAATAATAATTTAAAAAAAACAAAAAAAAAAAAAAAAAACATATGAAGCGGATTTATTTTAAAAAGTAATAAAGATGATTAGTAGGTGTATAAAACTGAAAGGCACTCAGATATCAATTTAAAGTGAATTCTGGATAGTGAGGATTTTGCTGATACCTGAGTGTAGCAAAAACTCTATGATAGAGAAAGCTTACTGAGGAGTGCTGCCAGAGAAGCACGATGGTTTTAAATCAGGTTTAGACTTCAAAAACAGGCTCATGATGTGTCATATTTTATATTATTTATTCTTATATAAATTTGTATTTGTTAGGTTGGTATCAACTATCAGCCACCTACCGTGGTTCCTGGAGGAGATTTGGCTAAGGTGCAGCGTGCCGTGTGTATGCTAAGTAACACAACAGCGATCGCTGAAGCTTGGGCTCGCCTGGACCATAAGTTTGACTTGATGTACGCCAAGAGAGCTTTTGTACACTGGTATGTTGGAGAGGGTATGGAAGAAGGAGAGTTCTCTGAGGCAAGGGAAGATCTGGCTGCTCTCGAGAAGGATTATGAGGAGGTAAGATAATCATTTTTCATTATACAGTTAGCATTTAGCACGTTTCAATGAGTGGTATGTTGGTGTCTATGTCCGACAGTGTTATTAATAAAATATATATCTCATTCAAAAATCAGGTTTTTTTGCCGTTATTAGCTCCCATAAAGAGCTAAATACTGACAAACTTGAAATTTTTTTAGATGATTTCCGCTACTTAATTATTAGTAAAATATTTCATAAGTAGGATTGACCCTCTCACTTCTTATTCGCTATTTTCTACTAAAGATTACAAAATTGGTTGTAATCTTTAAATTTATTATTCTTTGAAATAATTTCATTCTATTTTTCGTAATTAACAAAATATGAAATTTTAAGCATAATTCATTAAAGAAATAATTATTTATGTAACTAGACAGCAAAATGAAATTTTAATGGCAAGTGATTAAGTTAATTTACCTGATTGACTGTCGCGGGGAAGCAGAGTCAGAAATACTTCCTTTGCTGCCTTTGTTGCATCCAATATTTTTATCTACGGGCGGTAGAAAAATGAAGCTGCTAAAATACCATCTTTATTAATTTACTATGTTATATTAATAAGATAATAACATAGTAACTAAAAATAATTATTTATTTGTATAAAAAATAAAGAAAAGCCACTGGTCTAATCAAGAATGACTTCAATAATGATAAGCATGTGTACATGAAGCTGCAGATGTGTTTTATACACAACAATCACTAAGTCGTCTGAATTGAAAGAGGAAGTTGCTGTCTTTTAATTAGATGCATCTGACATTATTATTCAATGTTCTCGAAAACATTTCATTCCTTTAACTATACCTTCTTAAATTAGTCTGATTTTTTCAGATTTATTTATCTAAAATATTAACTAACAAAATGTATTAAAAAGTTACACAAGCTCAATATCAGTAGAATAAAATTGTCTCTTTGGTATGAAGAACAATATTAGTTAATAATAATGTAATTGATCGGTTCGATAAAGAGACATGTCTCCTAAGCTGCCTACGATGCCACAAAAGTTTTCAGTTTTAGTGTCTTAATTTTTGTTTTCTTATATTACCAGGTTGGTATGGACTCTGTGGAAGGTGAAGCAGAGGGTGCTGAAGAATACTAAACAAGACAACCCATCGACTCTGCATCCACTCTACACAGCTGCCTCAAATAACTTTCAAACAACCTGCCGCCTTACTCTCTCGGGGTTTCTAAATTTTCCATCTAAATGACAGAATCCCCAAAGAAGACACATTTGAAATTATTGTATAACATCTTAGTCATTTTCTATTTTCCTTAACTTATAAAAAAAAAAAAAAATCCTAATTCAGATGCCACCAAATTCAGATACTAATTCAGATGCCACCAAATTCAGATACTAATTCAGATGCCACCAAATTCAGATACTAATTCAGATGCCACCAAATTCAGATCCAAATAAATTGTGAAGGAAAATTACATAATTTGTATCCTAAAGCTGAAAATTGACTGTTTCTACTTACACTAATAATAGTGTCTTTCTATATTACGCTAGTTGTTCTGAGGTTAAAATTTTATCTGGGAAATAAAAACAATTTAATTTGAAATCTGGAGCCAGGTTGTCTGTCTGTTAGTTGCTGCAGCTGTGTCAAGCTTTTAGCTTTCCTCTTTAATTTCATTTTGAATTCTGCCCCTCTTTAATTTGAAAATTTAAAAACGATCATACAAATAATTTTAATTTTTGACACAAACTGTTCATTAAAAATTCAGGTATTTTTAATTATTTTACAATATAAACTAGTCTTAGCAGTCATTTTGATTTATTTATTGAAACCAAAGATTTTTTTTTTGTTATAAATATTCTCATAATGTACCTTGATTTGTAATTGTTTTTTTTTTTAATTGGATTACCATATCTGGTTATATTTTTGTTAAATTGATGATTTTTCTATTTATTTATTAATAATTTATTTTCTCCCTTGTTTACCTTCTTTTTTTTATTTTATTATTTATTTTAATTAATTGTTGTAATAAATATAAAAAATAGAAGCCAAAGCAAAAGAAATAATAAAAAATGCTAAGCAAACTGATTTATCTGAAGTTTTTATTCAATTTATTTTAAACCTGAGGTTTAAACCCTTTTTCCTGTACAAAAGTGCAAACACTATCAGTAATCTGGGTTTTATTCTCAGATAAGTGAGACATTTCTTCACACTCTAATGATCACATCCATACATGTGTAAAGCACACTTATTTACTTTAGCACCCTCTTTGGTTCTAAACAATAGTCTGCTCTATAAAGATTTCAAATGTTTGTCTCCCCAAGACATTAAGACTCTTGAGGCAGTTTTATTACGCTATTTTAAAATTAAGACTTATAATATGCGACTGAATCTTTACAGAAAATTGTAGGACAATGATACAGTGTTCTTAGCATATATTTAATACTCCTTTGTCTTAATTGTTAATTAGACAAAGGGATATTAGCACTTTTATGTACACAAGCGTGATATTCCTTTGTATCAAATGATGAAGGTACATTGGACTAAATGTCCCTTTGTCTTATTAATTTAAACTAAGGAATATATATCACTCTATTCAATAACCATTATGACAAAAGTTGCTTAAGTAACAAAAGTACCAAAAAATGCCTTAAATCTCTCTGCCTGAATAAATATTCTGTTTNTATATATATACCACTCTGTATATGTTCCTTTGTATCAATAACCATAAAGACAAAGGGATAAGGGGGGTGCTTAAGTAATAAAGTACCTATGTCAAGTGTCTGATTTAGGAGTATTGTGTCTGAGAGGCTTAAAATACTCCTTAGAACCAAAGTACATAAACTGATAATAATCTGGGTTGTATTTCCAGAAAGGTGAGCCATAACAACACTAATTAAGACCGATAGGTATTCCTTGTCGTATCTGACAACTTTCTCAAATTATTATTTGTTTGAAAAACAGCGGAACTTCCTTTCGATTTCATTCTTGGCTTTATGAAACACATCTTTGTCATCCGATGTCCTGAAATCAGAGAAAGTACCGACAACTTAATCCATTAATATCAATTAATAAAACATAATTGGCGTTAAAATAAAAAAGCCAACACAGAAATTATTGTAAAACTATACTGAGACATATTAGGACGAACTTGTTTTTAGAGGAAAGGATTCCAAAATCTCATTGCAACGTATATTTTAGGGATGGGCTGATTAAACAAAAGTGGATAAATAATAGGGTCAACTATGACACATATTACTGTAGTGACAGAGTGGATTGATTTAGTGAAAACTACTAAACTTGTAACAGATTGGAGAGTAAAAGTACAGTATGATCTTAAGTGAGGTGAGAAAAAGTGATGTTGGGCAGTTATCCTCCACTAGTGAGTCTTTTGTTTGCTTAGTTGGCCCGAATTTTTAGATGTCAAAAATCAAGCTCTTATTGGCTCGCTTGAAACTGAACCTTTAAAATCTTAGTTCTGGTCATCAATAACATTCCAGAGCTGGGTTCTTTCAATACTGACTGCCACAAAGATCATGGAAGAAGAAGATTAAATTCTCTCATGTAAAAGGCTGAAAATCTATCTATATGTACAAAATTTATGTTTTGTCTGACATTGATCAGAATTGGTTAATTTTTGGATACTTTTTCATTAAATGCATTTCAAAAGCCAAATCCAGCCTTAATTTTCTCATGTGTGTCTGTCGCCATCAGTCCTACTTTGCAGGAAACTGGTTGGAAGAAATTGATTAATTTTTTATAGTCCAGTAAAATTAGACCAAAACAAAGCTGTGCCTCCGATAAATTCAGACAAAGCTGGAAATCGTTTTAATCCACTTGTGGCATCCCAAATAACAGTAGTATAAGTTTGCGACGGTTTCAGAGGCGGGCTAAACTTTTGGGAGCCAAAAAACTGCGAACTTTTGGCACTTTTCTCAGTTTTTGGCTTATTACATCTTAAGGGTGCATCGAACAGAAAATTGTGTTCATACCTAACTTAAAGAACATTAAATTCTGTGTCGAATACATTTTGTAACATTAAATTATACACAGCGATTTGGTCAGAATTGGCAGTCAAAAGTAGGCAAATTTTACAATTTTGCCTGAAAAGAGTGTCAAGGCCTCCATACAAGATCAAACATTTTGTGCAAAAAATATGCGCAAACCACAGGCAATACGCAGGTCAAACATCAAGTTTGTGCAAACATGATATTTGCGCGAACATTTTGACCGTTTATGGGGGCCTTTATTCTCAGTTTTATACACCTGTAACTCAGAAATGGTTATTCCAAATGAAAAATGTCAAATAACTTAAGTTGTAGAGCTTTAAATTGTGCGTTCAGAACACACCTATTTTTAAAAAAAATTTATTTGTACAAGAAAAAAAACAAACAAAAGTATTTGGAGACCTGATGCTATATGCAACCTTATGCTATATGCAAGACCTTATGACTATATGCTTATAGACTTATGCTATAGACCTTATGCTATATGCAACTTCTCTGAAGTTCCATGACTCAGAATCATTTATGTTTGTCTAAGAAATTAAATTGTGATGAAATTTTATCGTTCAACGTGTGATTTAATTTGTGGACGATGGAGGGCTCCTCTTACATCGAGTTTTGTGATATGTATATCAACTACCAGAGTTCTCTTATCCTTAACAAATATGTGAACTACGTTAAGAATCACAATGGCTCCACTAGTACCAGTGTATTTTATGGATACCACGATGATGCTGAAGGAAAAAGCTTCAAATTAGCTGAAAGCGACCGAAAAGCTCATAATTTGTTTTCATCATCTGTTTTGTTTGATGAGACTAAGGTACACTCCACTGTCATCAAAAAGCGATAAAATATGATTCAAACTTGTTGCTGTAATTTTTTCTGGAAATAAATCTTTAGGAAAATTGAATCTTCATTGAAGAGGACTGTTTTACCATTGATCTTGAATACAAATTTTATGGGAACCAAACTAAATACAGTAACATCCCCCTGCCCCTCCATTCCAACTCACCACTGCTGCATAAAACTTCAAGAATGAGGTTGAACGATCAAATTACATCACAATTTAATTTCTTAGACAAACAAGTGATTCCGAGTCATGGAACTACAGAAAAGTTGCATATAGCATAAAATTAGGTCTCTGAATACTTTTAGTCTTTACTTTTATCTATGCTTAGGTATAAATAAATTTAAAAAAAAAATAAAAAAATAGGATTGTTCTGAACACACAATTTGAAGCTCTACAACTTTAGTTATTTGACATTTTTCATTTGGAATAACCATTTCTGAGTTACAGGCGTATAAAACTGAGAATAAAGGTCCCCATAAACGGTCGAAATGTTCGTGCAAACATCATGTTTGCACAAACTTGATGCTTAATGTGCGTATTGCCAGAGGTTTTTTTGAGGCGTTGCCAAAATGTTTGATCTTGTATGGGGGCCTTGACACTCTTTTCAGGCAAAATTGTAAAATTTGCCTATTTTTGACTGCCGATTCTGACCAAACCACTGTGTATAATTTAATGTTACAAAATGTATTCGATGCAAAATTAAATGTTCTTTAAGTTTGCTATGAACACAATTTTCTGTTCGATGCACCCTTAAGATGTTATAAGCCGAAAACTGAGAAAAGTGCCTAAAGTTCGCAGTTTTTTGGCTCCCAAAAGTTTAGCTCGGCTCAAAGAAACCGTCGCAAACTTATACTACTGTTATTTGGGATGCTCTAAGTAGATTAAAACTGTTTCCACTTTTGTCTGAATTAATTGACACCAAAAATCTAATTTTACTGGGCTATTAGTGTTGTGCACCAACTTATTGTAGGTTTGGTTTCATCGAAAAATAGAAATAGAATTTCCCAAATGCACTAACAAATTAGTCTCAGAATGTAAACAAACACTAGAGGTTAATGTTGCTTTGGGTTCTTGGAGGGCAACTCGACTCCAGAACCCTTTGTAGGCATCTCCCATCGCATCATAAAGACAGTACACAAAGAGCCCTCCTTTGAGATTTTCAGATACTCTGGGATGAGACAATCCATATTATTTATAAATACTCTCCTCAGGACTCTTGAGTAGCATACTGAGTCTGAACAAGAAATCATGCCAAACTACGGTGACTGTATGTCCCACTCTTGGCTGTGACAGTCCCGTTATTTTAAGATTTTGAAGGCATTGGTTTCCGAAAGTCTCGTTTTTTTTTGCAAAATGAGACTTTTTCCAAAAGGCCTGTTTAAAATGAAAAACTTGACCCAGCCTTGAGGAGTTGGAGACGTTTGCAATCTCATTAAATATGTTATTTATCAACTATTTGCTTCTCCAATGTGTGATATTTATTCATCACATCATCGATGAAGAGGAAAAAAATAACACTAGATGTTCACAATATATTTTTAATATCAAATAATCGGTTTTGTCTACTAAATTAGTCATCTTCAGATTCAAAACATTAGTTGTTCACATTAATATGGTGTCGAAGTGAATCTCAGTCATTTACTTTGACACCTATGTTAATTATTGTGAGGGGTAAATCTGCACTATATTTCCCACCAATTTCTAAATGTCCAGTTTACATAGTTTTTTTTAGTTCCTTTTTACATTACAAAAAATATTTTAAATGTAGTACCTCGATAAATTCTATCGTATGTTTTCTATATATTTATTTGCCCCCAGACCCACCCCTCCCCTTTTGCCTGAGAGCTGCAATAGCTCGACCCCCTCCCAATTCCAATGTCCTGCATTGGACTAAACTTTATATGGCCACACAAAGACAAGCTTCTTAACACAATAGTCACCCCCAACTTAATAGGTACCTACAGCTTGTTAACAAATCAATCTGTAGACTGTGCAGGGAGGACAAAAAAACTTATCATTATTTCAATCATATTTAAACTAATTGCAATAAATCAAAATTATATTTCCTCATAATAAATAATATACAAATAAGCTATTAAGTGAATTAACAGTTGTGTCCTACATCAAGATCAGGATCTAACATGCTAAAATATGTTAATTTAATTGCTACTCTCACTGGATACACAAAAGAAATATCATTATACCATAACTAAGGGGCTACAAGCCCCTTGTGGTTTGGTGGGTTTACCGAATTTTAACTGATTAATTATTTTCCAAAATAATATTTTTTACATTAGATAGTTGTTCCACAATTGCCTTATTAATTGCAAATGAAATTTGTTATTTAGAAACTGTTTAGAAAAGAACGAGTATTTACAACGCTTTATTGTCATCTTTAGGGCTTGTGTGTAATGGTCATGGAGCAATTTTTTTTTTTTTTTTTAGGATTATGTGTGGCTGGAAATAATGGCCAGGCTACTTGCTTAAGATCCAAAAACATTTCTGGCAACAAGTTCTTACAGCCAGGTAATATATCTGAGTACCCTGGCAATATTTCTGGCAGGTGCTTTGCCGGTGATACCAGTGTTGGTGCAAAAATGTGTATGCTGGCATACACATTTTTGCACCAAAAATGTGTATGCCAGCATGCTGAAAATGTTGCTGGTCTGTACAGACATATTGCTTGACCATACAAATTATTGCTGGGAATATTTCTAGATTTTGAGCCATGCTCGACCATGATTGCCATAAATTGTTGCTGGTTTACAAGACCCTTTTGAGTTCCAAAATACATTAACCATGGAGCCTTATTAGAATATTATTTGATTAAGCCACTCTTACAAATTAATCTGATAGAAAACTGCATTATTAATTAGTGACATCAAATTATTATTTAGTTTGTCTTCATTAGAGCTGATCAAATACAAATTAGTTTCAAATTTTTGAAATGCCTCTTCTTTTTTAGGATTCCATTTAGTGTATTTATCAAATTTAAACTATTTATCGTCTGAACCAAGTTTTTGTGATTAGGGATTGTTTTCTTATATGGAATGGCAATATGGAAAACTCAAGCTCTATGATCCATGTAGTGGCCAAAAGTCTTAACATACTCATACCTTCAATACAATGGCAGGAACCATGATTAGCACTGATAACAACACTTTAACTACCATTATTTGTTTTAATTTAAATCAAATTATAATTATTTTTAACTACAGGAAACATTCAGAGAAAAATTGACTCCAGCGCCGGGATTTGAACCACGGGCCTCTACCTTTATTTGCCATATACCGTAATGCTTCGAATATAAGAAGCACTTTTTTTCCGTTTTTGCTTTGTGAAAATCGGGGTTCGTCTTATATTCGAGGCGCGAAAAAAAAAAATCATGATACTGTGACTTATCAAAAAAAAAGTTTCCTGTACCGGTGGTACCGCCGCCATCGCAAGAACTACAGGTCTTTTATTGGGTCCACCCTATCATTCAGAGTTTTGTCCCACAGGATGAGGCGAGATTCTATCGGTTATTATTAATGATTCACTGTCTATTTCAGATTCTGTCATTGCTCATATTGTGTATAAATGAAATTATAGGTAAAGATGATGAATAAAACAATAATAATATATCACTTTAATTGTTATACCGGAAGACTGTCAGCCAGGCTCTTGTGACACCTTCCGTACACTTCTATCCCACACCACAAACTATCTGATGCACAATATCGGATATTCGTTGTGGGAATACCTGACACAAAGCAGTTTGTCCACCGGGCATGTGTAAAGAGTCCCATACTAACCCATGCAACACCACACCCTCCATCCGACATCGGGCCAATCCATCTGATACGCGTGTTCCTAGTCTAAGCCAGTTACAAATGACCATCCCATAACTATCCATACACACACTTAATAATAAATAAAAAAAAGTGAAAATTCAATTTTGAGATTTTGATGGATATACACCTTTTGAGGTCCCCTGAGTCCAAAAAAGTCTCTGAGCTCAATCTCTGTACATGACTCATGTATCTGTTTGTGTCTGATATATGTACTTATGTAGAAGTATTTATTTTTTATATTTTGGATTTTCCAATTTGACGAGGGTAAGAAGTGGGTTTTGTGAAAATCCCTTTTTAATTGATGAGCTGACACATCAATTTTAATTAACGAACAAAGATAAGTAAGTATATTGCTTGATAATGCTCCAAAGTAGGGTTGAAATATTCAGTAGAGTCTCGCTAATCCTGGTTTAATGGGGCCGGACCCAGTCTGGATTACCTAAAGTCCGGATTAAACGGAATTTAATGTGTCTGTAAAACAAGCTTTATTTGGGTAAAACTATTAAAATCGAGGTTTTTATTGTAAAAATTACTTCTATTAGTCTCCAAAACATGGACAACATAGGTCCACTATTTAAGTTAAGAGCTGTTCTGTCACCAGTCCAAATATCAAATGAATTAAAATAAAATGACAATCTATTATGCAGGTAGTAGGTATAGAGGGGACTTCCTGAGAAACAGGCTATGTTCCGTTATGAAATTTGAGGAGCGATAATCATTTCACAAAAAGTTGAGACATTAGACATAGTCGGCTTGGCAAAATTTCATGGAACTGCGTTGAGCCGCAGCTACATGTTTCTTAAAACCCTTCCCCATCTCAGTCACATATAATTGTACTTCCTGGAATCCACTACCTTTACATCTTCCGCCCTACATTTCTGGAACCGAAACAGATTTATCGATGTTCTTACTTATTCTTAAATCTGTTAATTTTTAACAAAAAATACTGGGTATTCCTTGTGTTAGACTGTTTGAATATACACCTATAAACTATACTAGGAACAATTTTATACATTTTAATAGACAATAAAATCAGAAACTCCAATTATCTTAACAATTAATATAAATCTTAACAGGCCCTGGTTCCAATTTGTACATAGTTTTTGGCCCGTCCGGATTATACGGATATCCAGACTAGTGGGGTCCGGATAAACGAGACTCTTCTGTAGTTTTTTTTTATTAATCTCCTAATAAAAGAAAATGTTAAAAAAAAAATTATTTTGCTTAAATTTAATGGCGTACAGTTATCATGATTTCCCCACTGAAATTATTTCTTTTATAGGAGTCGTAAAAAGAATAAATTTTATTGTTTACACAAACTATATTGTAAGAGTTATACACTCAATGTCAAAGATGATGTATTATTAGGGTAAATTATCATATAATTAATTGCATATATATATATATTATATATGTTACTAACATGTAATGTATGTATGTGTATATACATGGGGGTAGAGATAGAGGTAGACGCAGGTGACTGTGGTTAGAGTTGACCTTGCCACTGTGTTAACTGTTATCAAAGCTAGGAAGATTGTAGTGGTTTTGTTTATTGGTGAGAGTGTGAGACAGATAGAGGGGAGTTAAGATTTAAACAGGTTGTTATCTTAAGTAAATAATCACTTTTAAGGGAGCGACTAAACTCCACACATCTTTATACTGCAGAATCCACTCCGTCGTTCATCTGCATACAGGTCTGTTTTTTACAAAATCATTAATACAAGTTTGTTATAGATAGTAATTATGGTGTCTATAGGGTAATCAATCAATTATAAATACTCTCTATGCAATATTTCACCTTCTCTTGAGGCATTTTCATGCCTAAATGAAGGTTATTTATTAATATTTACTATGATGTCTTACGTAGGATGTATAATATAACTTTTTTTAAAAAATTGAAAATGTTATACATAATGAAAAAATTTCAAAAAGAGAAAATAATTTATCAAATTTTAGATTAATTTTGGGTTTAACAATAATTATTTCTGAAACGTTGGTTAAACTTATCACTACTTCGACACAGTCAAAGTACTTTTTAATAAATTTTGTTACTTCTTTGATGTGTAGTTTTGAACCCTCCTTTATAAGTTGGATTATGTAGGATTATTTATATTTTTTTTTAA
>KZ652288.1:72661-93835 GCA_001010745.2 Gerris buenoi
CCTCTGTCTCAACTCCTACACTGACTCTTTCTCTTTCACACTTGTTTCTCTTCTCTCCGGTACTGAAGATGACTATTTGAGAGTCAGATTTAATCCTCTGTCTCAACTCCTACACTGACTCTTTCTCTTTCACACTTGTTTCTCTTCTCTCCGGTACTGAAGATGACTATTTGAGAGACAGATTTAAACTGGGTCAAACTGACCCGCGACCTGGGCGCCGTGTCAAGAGGGCGCCGTCAGGCCCTCCATCTTAAGCTAATAGGTAAATGGCAATAGGGGGAGGGGGCTGGGGGGCGCCACAGATGACTTTGACCTGGGCACCTGAACCCCTAGGGACGTCCCTGGTTATAACGTTGTCTGACACTAAGCTCTCGAAGTGTTCTCTTCCTATAACAGTTACTGAAGATGACTATTAGAGCCAGAGTACCTCTGTCTCTCAAATTCAATTCATATATTGAATATTTCTCTTTCACAATTGTTTCTCTTCTCACCCCAGTACTAAAGATGACTTCTGAAGGAAGCCAGCTTTATATACAATGAAGTAATAATAGGAGAAATACGGACTCCACAGCTCATCGGGAAAAACAATTATAATTATTCTATATGATAATATAATATGCATAATGTATATTCCTTCATATTCCTTATTCGACGGATATACACAATACCAACATAAAACAATTATATAAAAAAATTTATATATGCGAAGGTTCTTGACATGGCATATTCTTGGGGTGAGAAAAAATGATAATATTTGATTTGATATGTCTTTAATTTAGTGCATTCATTTCTTATGTTTCCTTTTACTGCCTTCAAAAAAGTAAATAATTTTTTACTGTTATCTAACGTCCTGTTCAAGATGTGGTTTTGGGGGGGGGGGTGTGTCTGTTGTCATGTCAAAATAACTGAATGTCCCACATCACAACATGTTATTCATTTAAACTTCCACGAAACAACCGACTCACGACCGTTTTCTACATCTACTCCTTTTTACTTAAATTTTTTCTCAAAAATGATTATGTATAATCAAGGGTTTACATTTTACAATATCAATTCTATATGGTCAAAATCAAGAAACAAATTTAAGTTACTTGTAAGTACAAAATTAATTTGATGTTTTTACTGAAATTTGATGACACTGTTACTGATGATTAATAAGAATAACATTTAAAAAAATAACAATGATGAATTTATCTTAAAGGAAAACAATTATAATATGTATGTAGTTTATACATATAATATGTAGTTTGAAATTGATTTTTTATGTTCAACTTTATTTTTAAAGGGGGCTTCCCATTAAAATTAGTATTTATTGAAATAGGTTTTTGAAGCATTCCCTAGGATTATATTTGTCGCATTATTATGGAAAATAATTATAAAAGATTTTAAAATCTTAATAACTTCGTATTAAAAGAGTAAAAAAAAATCTGCGAATAAAACTTTCCTACGACAGTGTAGAAAATTTTCACGTTACATAATTTATGTTGGCAACACTGTCTTTCAAATTTTCAATGTCAAAATTTTCCGGTGGAACGTCCTATTTCCTTTCCCGAGATTTTCATTCATCCGAAGTTCGATTAGGCGTTATTTTCGATTTAAAATTACTTCCGAATTCTTATTAATTCCGTATTATATTGAGTCAATTAAGTGTGTAAAACGAATTTCAAGCTGAATTTAGTCAAGTTGAATGTTGGTGGCGGTGGAGTCAAGTTGAAAAGTGTGGAAATGCCTGAAGAAGAGGCCGTCAGGAATCTACGAGAGTATCTCAGGATTCCCTCTGTACATCCTGACGTCGATTACGGTTTGTTTATCAATATTTCTTATCTATAACGCTTATTATAATCAAATGTCAGTGTTAGGTAGTTATCGGCGTTACGATTATACCGAATTTGACGAATAGTTTTGCATGTAGTTGCGTCAGTTTTTTCTCTTAAAGGTGGTCATCGACTTCGCCTCAATCCACGGAATAATTTATGAGATAATTACAATAAAAATCGATGCATTGACTTGTTGAGAAGTGAACGGCATCTGTTGATAAAGACCTTAATTATATGATATTGACCAGGGTCTATATCTTGATAGTTGAACAGGTAATTGCCTATCTGTTCCGTCCTGCTCGTCCTACATTCAATTTAAATCTTTGTTTCTATTGGCATTTCAGTATATTGTTTCCAAAAAAACTATTCTTTATTTTTTATTATTAAATGCGGCTATGAGAAATTTCTTATTGTATTGTATCTGTTGTGAGTTTATTTCTTTAACAAGTTGTTGTTTTTATGATATTTTTCTATAGTACTTCATGAAAGAGCAAATACATTAAGAACCACATCTTCAGTTCTAAAATGAATGAGTTTTGTATACTATTTACATTTCAATATACAACTACTTGTTTCATCTACATTGCATAACATAGCATATGCACATTATTGATTGACTCTTTTGTTTCTGGGGGGTCCAAGGTGTAAACCTGGTTTAATAAACCATCTTTTAGTACTCTATCCTCTAAGCAAACTAATAGACCCACAATAAGTTAGTACCTTGCTTAAGGGAAGTAACCTTAGCTCTTCAATCGGCAGGATGGCGAAGCCAAAGATTTTCCAACTCAGGCATGTAATGTAAGGACAGTTGCTACAGTAAGATTTACTAAAGTTTTGACTTTTGACACTCAGATTGGCCAACCTAAATGATGAAAAAAAATAATGCCACTAGGCCTGTAGGAGGGTTGGGGCCGGTGACATTTTTGTTTGCCTAGTTGGCCCCACCTTCTTAAATTCAAAATCCTGACGTCCATTGGCACCCGACGGATTTTCCCATGCTGTCAAAAGTCAAAACTTTAGTAAATCTTACTGTAATAAGGTGGGAAGGAGTTCCATCCTCTTCCTCGTACAGCCTCCTCACTGAGCCTTCAGCTAGACCTAGCTGATGTAGGTATCGATTAAGTCTACCGGGTTCAGTAAGAATGCTCCTCAAAAGATGACAGGATTGTTTTTAGAGTAAAAGCAGTGATCCGGTAAGATGATGAGATGGTTCCTTGATCATCATTTCAGATTGTCGCATTATTAAAGCACTGTTACATGTTCTATTGATATCTAACTTCTTGAAAGTCCTTATGGAATGTTTCACTCCACAACGTGGCATGCCAACAACTGGTATTGGTGTAATAGGGATCAAATTGGAACTCATTTTGGCTAACTGGTCAGCAATCTTAATGCCACAATATCCTCGAATCCACATAGGTTGTACCTTGTTAAGTTGACCAAGAGTGTTGAGGTATCTACTGATTGTTATCATTATTGGTGTTTCTTCCTTAGAACCTAAATCCAAACCCTAGCAATAATCTAGTTAGATTTCCAAACAGATGAGACCTTACAACACTAATAATGACATCTATGTTATTTGAAAAGTGATCTGCTCAGTGTTTCTGAGAACCAGAGTACAAACACTACCAATAATCTGAGTTAGATTTCCAGGTAGTTCCTAAATAAATTAAATTCAATATTCAAATAAATTTAAATTCTTCTCGAGTTCTTGATAATTTTTAATGAAACATTAACAGTTTTTGTATGCCTTGTGTGTGTTGGGCTTCCTGGTAGATGATTGCTACCATTCAATTGGAAGTAAGAAATCTGAGTTTAATTCCTTACTCCGGCAAGAGGTCTCTAAACTCTAACATAATATCAATAGTTATCATCAGCTCCTTAAGTAAAGATGCATCTGTCCGTTCTGAATGCCAGTTATACTGCTTACTTAGTGACATACATAGCTTTGTAGTATTAAAAACAAGATAAATAAATAAAAAATTGATAAGGTTGAATCCATCTTTAAATAATATGAGCCATATTACATTTCCCTCTTACACATTACTACAGTCTTAATGTTAGAAACAGATCTTTGGCTAATGTACAACAATGGTTTGATTTTGATGTTACAGATGGCTGCGTGGAGTTCTTAAAGCGACAGGCTAAGACCATGAACCTTCCTGTGAAGGTTATCTATCCGACACCAAGGAAACCTGTCGTTATCATCACTATGGAGGGAAGCCAAACTCAGCTGCCCTCTATACTACTTAACTCTCACATGGATGTTGTACCTGTCTTCAGGGTAAATATTCCTCTGTTAAATGGTAGTTGTAGTTCTTTTTGCAAACATTTTAGGGGAGGAAAGAAGTCTAGGAAGTTAAAAACAGTATAGGGCCTAGGCCTACCCGGCCTAGGGTGGTCGGGTGGCAGTGCCCACCCGACAGCCGACTTACCAAGTCGGGCTAGTGCCTCGACTACACACCACCCGATTTCTCGCCTAACCTGACCAAATTGGCCCAATCGCCCGACCAAGTCAAATCGTGTGTAGGGGCCTTATGAAGTGCTTGAGTTTTTTAAGGAACTATATCAGTTTTTACAACTAAATAAACTATAAAAAAAAGTCATTATATATATATATACTTGTAATGATAATGTGGATCCTTAAGGGTAAGAAGAAAACGCAGACTAATTCATGTGGTGTGGCAACGTTTCGGCTAACAAGCCATTTTCGAGCCCAAACATATAAAGTTTATTGTAAGCTAGTAAGCTATGACATACAAAATAATTCATGAAGCTCAATACTGTTAAAAAGGAAAGGCTGGTAATTTCCTCTATTCAATGTAAAATTCTACATTCAGTTAAAACTGTGAGTTAGTAGGTAGTGATAAAACAAGGAGATTCATTCGGAGAACTAGAAGTTCACCACGTCACATTCCTATAATCAGTAAATAATCCTACTAATAATAATGATCGTCAAGATAGTTAATCAACTGATAGTAGGTAATTTCTCAAAAAGGACATAACAGTATCTATAACAAGTCAAATTACCATAAAATCACGACCGGTCTAAGTGTGTGGTGTACTAATCTTCACTTTAGAAATACAAAAATAACGTCTTAACATCTAGCACAGCCATTCATTAACAAACTAACGGTATTCAAAATATTAAAAACTAACATAAAACAACAGGACATTTAACAATTTGTAATTTAAAGCTTTAAAATGTTACACGAAACAATAAAAGAAGGCAAGAGGCCGATTCCTGCTATCAGTGGTACTGATAAGGACTATACTACAATTTCCGTTATCTAAACAGTTTAAAATCACTAGTTAAAATAAATTAAATTAAACACACTAAATGATAACATTACTAAACTACGATTTGACTAGTTAATTAAAAAGGAAAAGGTATTACAATGATACTAATAAAGCTAAATGTAATGTAATTTAAATCTACTGTTGCGTATCGTGTGGCGGGAGTTTTGAATCAAAATAGTAGACTCCACTGTAGAACTTATTTAAGGATCTAGAATCCGTTTTTAAGTTCACTGTCGTATCTAAATTAATTGCTATGCTCAGTGCTTCAAGCATTTTTCTTCTGTTATTTTTATTCTCTCTGCCTATTATTTTCGTGTCCTCAAACTTAAAGGTATGATGAGTGGCCAGAGAGTGACTAGAGAGCGCTGTGTTGGAGTTACCTTTTTGTTGGTCGTACATATGTTGCTCCAATCTATGTTTGATGAGTTGGCTGCTTTCACCAATATAGCTTTTCGGACAACCTCCACATGGAATCTGGTAAATCGTGCCTGTGGTGTTGTCAAAGGGAATCTTGTCCTTAAAGTTATTATAAAGTTTGTCGGTTTTGTTGTTGGGCTTGTGTCCTACAATGATGTTATCACAATCAAATTTGTGAAGTAGTTTACTCACCAAGTCAAATCGTGTGTAGGGGCCTTATGAAGTGCTTGAGTTTTTTAAGGAACTATATCAGTTTTTACAACTAAATAAACTATAAAAAAAAGTCATTATATATATATATATACACTTGTAAGTTCTGTTGAAAGACGAGAATAAATTGTAATTTGGTTACCCCCCTTTATGGATTACCATGTAAAGCATTAAGGCCTGTTTTAATTTGGATTATATCAAATTAAACTAAAAATGGTGTCTTCCTAACTCGATTAACTTTTAAACTGGTTATACCAGGGTTTAGTGAACATTTTTGCCTTATGAAAGGATGTCATGGGCTGCAGGAATGAACAACATATTGCTAACCAAAAATTAGAAGTCAACTCTAAAATGCAAGTAAAAAAAAAAATAATAAAAATAAAAAAATACAAATACAAATACAAATGATATTGATGCTTTTAAAATAGATTGGGATTTCAAAGTGAGGACTGTAATAAATATAATGAGTGAAAAATGTAAGTACAAATTTTATTTAATTTTTATCAGATGAAATAATAAAACTTCAATAATCATTACAAGAAAAATGAGAAAAAATAACAAAAAAATGTATGTGTAATGAGGGATAGTCTATTTTTCCTTATATATTTTGGTAAAAAAAAAAAATCTATTAAAATAAAACTCGTTATAACATAACATTTTTCATCCATTTTGTAGGCATAATTTCCTTCTTTAATAATCATGTCGGGCATCACGTTTTGATTTTGAGCTAATTTAACAGTTCTTATATATTTTAGTTATGCCTATAATTAGCTAACTTCCTGGTTCAAATTGTTTTATTTTTAATTTTTTACTGTTATTTTAGTCTGTTCAGTATCTATTATTTTGATGCACAATCTTCTGCAATCTTTGGGGTAGTTGAATTGTGTCAGCTTCTTATACAGCAGTATTGATTTTATAACTGTATAGTCATATACAGAATAGTTTTAAGAGATTAGTGGGCTAAAGAATTAAACAGTCTAAACAATTCTCAATAATGTACAAACATACAACTTACTGTAAAATCTCGTGTATTATACTCACAATTTTTACCTCTTTTTTTTCTTTTAAAATAGGAGTGTGTATTATATGTCAGTGAAAACAATTATCTAATGATTTTTCCAACTTGACTTTTTGCCATTATATGTAGGTAATTGATAAACAACCATTGTAAAACTACTTGCTACACTACATGTCTTCATATAAAAAAATATGAACTTAAATGTTTCTTTTAACAATTTTTGTTTTTTTTCTTCGGAAATTGGCTAAAAATTTTGATTTTAACATTTTAAAATATTTCGGCCTGATTACTGAGAACTATTTTTTTATTTATTTTAATGTTGTCCTTAAAGGCCTGGGCATACCTTCTACGAATTATTGTAATCACATACTCCTTCTGCAGATAGAAATATTTTGAATGAACATGTTCTTTAAATTTTTATTAGAATATTAGATTGGTATTGATGGTTAGTTGCTAAATTATTTACTGCTACCGTTTCCAGTTTTTACTAATGATACTGTTCATCTATCATCTCTTTTATGGATAATAATGTCATTATTAATTTGTTGTTGGGTTTTTACTAGCATTTATTAACTAGTGCTTTCATTACCAAGAGTAAAATGAGTTCATGATGGACCACTAATTCTTAATATTTTTTTTTTTTTTCTCTTAAAAATACCTAAATAACACATTAAATAAAAATTTGATGAATCTTTTGTACATTGCACTAATTTATTAAGTTATCCCTGAATTTTGGGTGTTTATTAAATGCAAATTTTTTATTTTTCCTGAAATCACAGCCCTTAATTTAGCCTTTGTATTATATAGGAGATTTAATGGTATATGGTTTAATTCTCAGAGAGGTAGTCATATTTCACCCTAACAAGATGTATATAACTAGACTATATTATTCTATGCCGTAACCTAGTCTAAATAAACACCTGGGGAGGCTTTTACACCCCAAGTCATAAACCACATAGTAGATGGGAACAAACCTGGGTAGGTCTTATTAGTCTTCCCAATTTATATAAGACTACTAAACCCTTCACATATGTGTGAATATTTTTCAATTTCAATTTTTATTAATTTACACTTATTGGTATATTAGTATTGTTCTGTATTATGTATTGTCCAACACATCATTAGTATTTTTCTGTATTGTCTATTTTCCAACACATCATATTTGATGTACTAACACTATTCGCATTTCAAATTATTATACCACATGTATATACTGTGTATGTAGGAATGTATTATTTATATATAATTAAAACAATAAACAAAAAATTTATTTTTAAACTTGTAGTTTATATTTTTCTTGGTGTCTGCCATTTTTCAGGTACAAAACACAAATTTCACCGATTTTTTCATATAATTTACCAACTTTTACACACCCATCACAGATTCAACATAGAATATATCTTTATAATCCTAAAAATATTTGATCAATAATTCCAAGTAAGGAGAAAAGTCTGTTTCTAGGAGATAGGTGAATTCACAAAGTTATAAAGAAATTGGTGTCGCAAGAGGAGGATTGTTTAGATTTTAGTTAAACATTATCATCTTGTGTCTCAGGTTGCATGGAACGTTGTTCTAAAAAAAAAAAAATAAAAAAAAAAAAAAAAAAAAAAAAAAATGTTTACACACACAGTTAAATGCCAGGGACTTGTTGACTAATTGCTCTTAACCTGAAATTTATTATAATACCTTGCCTGGAGAGGGACTGGCTTAGTTCTATGATTGTTGCCAAGTTGGAATTCTTTAGTGTTGCAGATAAAAACACAGTTGTACTTTCATGAAGTGACAGTATCTCAGCTGAACAAGCAAAGTCAAAGTTTGTTTATTTAGATACTACTCGCTCTCCTTTGTTTTATAGATTACCTAACAAACTCTTGCCTACCACATGGAAGTTATTATATAAAATATGAATGAATTAACCACTACCACTCGTTAATAATTTAATAGAACTCTCACAAGAATTTGCAGAGTGCCAATTAAGAATTAATGATCTAAAGAATGAATAAAATAGAGTTGTCTAAACTAGAATGAAACCATTGCTGTTTTGTAGGAGAAGTGGACACACGATCCATTTGGAGCTGAGAAGGACAGTGAAGGGAACATCTATGGAAGAGGTGCTCAGGATATGAAGTCTGTTGGGATCCAGTATATTGAGGCAGTGAGGAGGCTACGTAGGCAGGGTCAGTCCCTCAGAAGGACAGTCCATCTCACCTTTGTACCGGGTACGTTCCATCGGTTTACCTTCTCTTCGTAATTAAATTGTTTCCTCCGGCATTTTGTGTATTTAATCCTCGACAATTTACTCCTTGGTGTAATAAAACTGTAAAAAGAATATTTGAAGAGTTAATTTTTAAAAGAAAAAGAAACCACAGTAAACCACTTCGGTGATCATCATTCTTAATCACAACACTGATGACTATGTATATAACCACTTTATTTACAAAATAAATAAGTAGGCTAGCGTTATATTAAGGTTTTCCGAGATCTTACACTTAACGTTATGGTGGCGCCTACTCTCAAGAAACATATTACGTGGGCATTTTCCAAGCACATGTGCTTGAGTGTCATTCTCTCTGCCACATTTGCGACAAAGGGGCCCAACATCCCCTGTTGACTGATTACCAGGTTCAGCTCTTAAAGGGGTGTAATTAACGTTACAGCTGGTCTCATATTCATCTTTTTAAGTTTAGTGCTTTCCGCTCCCAAATGTATTTGTTACAATTTGGATAATATTTAAAATGCTTGACACCAACACCCTGCTACTTACATTTCATCCATCCATCAAAACTTTTTTCACGCAGGTTTTGGCGTAGCTTTTTAACATTGATGTTTTCATGAGACTCATTTTGTAGGCTTTATCTTTTCAAACACTCCGTATCTTTCTCATCAAATTTGAAGGTATCTTGAAATAAGACATCTGGAACTGCACTTAACTTTTGAGCAATACTAAGATGTTGTTAAGGAGCTTCCCAGTTGCATCTTAAAATACCATGCCCCAGAAAACGGCGAGGCGAGTAAATCATTGCAGATGTGATGCTAGCTGGGATTCCTACTATTGTTTTTGTGCTTCTCCTTAATGACGTCGACTCCTTCTAACAGAGGTTGAGGTAATTTAGTGAGATGTGCAGTTTGTAATGGGTATGTCAATTCCGGAAATATATACTGGTTTAGTATATTTAGCTTCTGGTCAGATTTCAGTAAATTCGAAGTTAATTTATTAAGATTTTCATGAAGCTTGCGAATTGAATCCTCATTACAAACTAGCTCTCCCGAGAAAGTGCAACCAAAGTACTTGATTGTTTCACTCTCACTTACTGATTCGATCTTACTGCCATGCTCTAATCTTAATATACGTTCATCAAGTATCCCATCTATAACAACAAAAGCAGTACTTTTCTGTGGGTTAACGCTCAGTCCAATTTCACTTAATCTTCTCTGTATACCGTCAATTAACCTTTCAGCAGCTTCCATATCACCTGCTGTAATAGCCTGATCATCGGCAAACCCTGTTAGCACTATGCGATTTTTACCTTCAGAGAGTTCATACCCTAAACTATTAGCTATTTGTGGGTCACAGAATTCTTCGAAAAGATGGTGAATGGCAATTTTAGCAAGAGTACTTGATATTGGTCCACCTTAAGGTACTCCTCTGCAAACAGATATATGAGCTGTTTCGTTCAGATATAAAGAAACTTTGATGGTATTGTTGCATAGTAAAGCTTCTATGCCATTTATTAAGTCCAAAGAAACGCCATTAGATTTAATGGTTTTTATTACGTGACTGTGGCCAACATTATCAAAGGCTCCGGTGACGTCAAGGTGACCCTTCCAGAAAGTGAAACTGGTTCAAACAACTACAATTTTAATTCCCTTTCAGGTCACTACTCACATCTTGAATTTTTGGTAACATTTATATTATGTGACCATTCGTTCAATGGTAGAGCACAAGGAAGCTTTAGATTTAATGTGAAGATCGCTAAATTGATTTTTTTTTTTTTTTTAAATTTCTTTTAAGATATAAAGATTACTGAAAAGTGCAATACACTTTAATTATTGAAATAAATGGGGCTTTATTTATTTTGTATTTGCAGAGGAAGAGGTTGGAGGAGAGGAAGGTATGGGCAAGTTTGTGACAATGGATGAGTTCAAAGCGCTAAATGTGGGATGTTCCATGGACGAAGGGATGCCTTCCCTTGACGACTCATTTCTTGTTTTCTACGGAGAGAGGTCCATTTGGCGTCAGTATCTTAATCTTACTATAAATTATATAATTCTTAATACTATAATTTCTAATTATATAATTTAAACTATTTTTTCTAAATTATATAATTTTTAATACTATTAAAAAGGCTTCTAGCTGGTCTCACATAGAAAATGTATTATGGTATTAGAGTGCTACCATGTTATAAAAGGTATAGGTTTCACACCGAGGGTTGGGAACATCATCTGGAGAGTACATGTTGTTCTAAGCAAGTAACTTAAATCCTTCAAGACGCATTTACCGCTGGAGAACTAAAATATTATATTAGGTGAAATAAGTTATTAATTACTATAAGATAGTCAACATTTTTCATTCAGAATAAATTACAAATTCACATAATTATTTTTTATGATATTTTCCCCTTGGCTTTGGCTAACTCGTATACAGCCAGAATTTCCTTTATGTTGATCTTGTCTTTAAATAAATATGTAAAGAATAATATAATGTAAGAAGAATAATTGTGTAACTCAAAGAGTCAATTCTTTCATAAGATCTTATAAACAAGATTAAATAGCCCTCTTTGTATTATAATTATGAAGATGTTTATGTATTATAGTAGTAGTAGTCTAGTATTTTCTACTAGAACGGGTAGGACGAACCACTTGTTCGAACCTTGCAATTAGGCCATCACTTAGGCTCTTTTTACGCCCCGCAGTAGAGAGTTGCAGCCACTTCACACATCATACGTTTGTACATTGTACCATCGAAGCGAGTATGATGTGATCAATAGTGAGCCATATAAATCAGAGTGTCACGCCGAGGAATCGAACCCCATCTCGTTCCACTCATGATTCAGTGATGCCCGAGCAGACGTGGTTTAACCCCCACGCCTACGCTGCCTCTCATAAATTATGTATTATAGTATAAAAATATTACATACAAGCATATCACTTAACTGTAAAAAAAAGACAGTAATTTTTTAACTTTTATTACTATTCTTACAGCCTTTTTCTGCAGCCTAAATAATTATGATTTACATTTTGGGGGTTGAATGCATGAGAAAATTTACATCATTCATTATAGATTTTCTTGAAATTAATGTTGTTGAAATTGTGAAAGATTAACTTTAACAGAAGTTGCGATTTCTAACATTATGAATACTTATGTTTGTTGTTTAGAGGTGCACATCCACTGTGAAGGTAGCCCAGGACACGGTTCTCTATTGCTTGCAGACACTGCTGGAGAAAAGATAAGGAAAGTTATAGACGCTTTCATGGATCTACGAGATAAAGAAAGAGCAAAGCTAGCTAACAACCCAGAGCTTACTCTTGGTGATGTTACTACTATCAATCTCACCATTCTCAGGGTATTTGTAATAAATATACATATATGTGTTACCCCGGTAACTTCCAATCAGATGAGACTAATTTCCTATTACAACTAGTTTTGGCAAATGACTCAAAACAGACTTACTATCGTGGAATAACCTTGGAGACTTACTATAATAAGCTTTTGAATGAAGTGGAATAGTATTTTGAAAAAATATGATTGAAATAATTCAATATTTGGTAAATTTGTTGAATAAATATATCGATTTCAGGGAGTGGTCTTTAGGAAATAGCAGTTTTTCTAATTTAAAATCAGTCAAAGCATTTTTACTCTTCTTCAAAACTGGAATTAACTAAAAATATAAAACCTCTTCATTGAACCCCAAATCATTCTAATTTTAATTTACTTGATCAAATTTTTCCTGGTAATCAATGATAAATGTGTGTAATTTATGAATATTTTTTTAAACTGAAAGAAACATTTCTTGAGAAACAAACCCAACTACAGCATAAAACATTTTGAGCCAGGCAAAGACTGTGCCTTTGAGTTGGTTTTTTGAGACAAATAATATTTATTTTAATTCTACCCTAATTCTTTTACAAATTCAACATACTTTGAGCTTTCACTAATTGTAATGTATCGAAACTAGGTGAGCAAAACTTTAAAAAAGCATACTTGGTTACACATCTTTAAAAAATGGTTTATATTAAATTTGTGTATGAGTTTATTTGTCAATTTTTAATGGTACAGACACGTTTATTTGAATAAGCATGTTTTTTTTAATAATTAACTTAAGAGTATTAAATGAAATATTCACATGTTGCCTCATGAGTTAAGAATTAAGGCTAAAATGTTGTTTATTTGTTTCTGTGAAGGGCGGAGTGCAGAACAATGTCATCCCACCTGAGCTAGTGGTTGGCTTTGATTGCCGACTTTCGTCTGATGTGGATTTTGTTAAGTTTGAACACTGGATCAATGTAAGTTTCTACTTATGCCATTTAGAAAAATTATACGAGTACATTTTTTACCCAAGGCTTCATCTTGGACATTCACACTCAGCACTAGTCCGAAACATTTTAGGTTTGTTCCAACCACCAGTTCCGAATCAGTTTCGGATTAATCCGTGATTGACATAATGCCCATGCGTGATCATTACTCAGTTGGAAATTGATTTGTGATTCCGTCTTGTTGGAACGCTCCTGAACTCAAACCAAACTGTTTGATGTGGTAGGTTTTAGCACTGTTATCAAAATAACTTGTTGAGTTGATTGTTTATGTGATTTTGTCTTCCTGTTCTATCAAAAATACCTGAACTTATTAATATTAAAGATATGGATGAGTCAATAGTTGATAAAGATAATTATCAGTTGCTTAAATCAGGGCCTGATTTAGGCCAAAGCCTAATCAGGCCCCCTAGGGGCACGCATGAGAGGGGGGGGGGGGGCACACCACGAAAATTTCATTTTCTAATGCTAATTAAGCTCGAAAGTTGGAAGTAAAACCTACATACGAATAGAGAATATGACGAAAACACATGCACACATTTTATAAATGTTTATTTAATACATGAATTCACGATTTCAGTTTGATTTATGCAATTTACAATTTTCGGGCTTACTGTGGTGAGCCAGTTTTAGTAGACTCACGACACACACAAATTTTTATTGATATAATCCTAAATGCTCTTTTGTTTTATAAAAAAAAATATTAATCTTGGTCCAGTTAACGAAAGAAATATTGCGGAAATAAATCGGATTCTTTCGATATTTGTTTGAAAATGGAATAAGTACCAAAAGTCTATCTTGGAAATAGGTCCAATTTTTATTTTTTTCAGAAATATCTAGAAAATGTCATAATATGTACAAAAATTAATAATCGTATTCGTACAAAAACATTTTAAAAAGAAGAGTTGAATCGCAAGAAAGGAAAATAATAGGCTAGCGAAATCAAAACAAAAACAATGAAGCGGAAGGTTACGTTTCTGTTCTCCAAAACTCAATCCCAAACTACTTGTCCCTGCCGCCGATCGCTGACTGCTCTGACTGGTACCAAACCAATCCGTGATTCAATCAGAGTATGGTTGGAAGAGCCAACTATCAACAAGAGTTGGAGTCAGAGTTTGAGTTTGGGCTTCGTTAGAACGCCCTCTTCCTAATGTGCATGCATCGGACAGTTCCAAACTAGTCTGAAGTGTGGTTGGAACAAACCTATAGTTTGAAAATAGTTTTGACAATGAAAATTACTGTTTATTTTATGTCCCGATAAACACATCATTTGGTTACATCAAGACGGAAGATCCGGCCACTTTGCTCTGCTACTTGATGTTTTTCCACCTCTTTGGGATTCCAACTCTCCAGATATGTTGGTCACTAGACCTAGGTTTTAGGTGGAGTTGCTCAAGTATACTAACCACTCAGCTATGCCAGTCCCCAAATAACTGTTATTGTCAATAATACATATGGTGTAGAATTTTTAATTGAAGCTGCTGAAAGAGCCGACATATAGATTGTTATGATATGTGTTTAGGAGGTGTGCAAGTCTGCTGGAGATGGAGTGTATCCTGAATTTCAACAGAAGCAAGATGCCAAGGCTTTAACTAGACTCGACTCGTCTAACCCTTACTGGACAGTACTCGAGCACACTGCCCAACAGCTGTAACTATTCATAATATATATATTATACATCTATTAAAAATCTCATTTTAGTGATGTATGACATAGAAGTCAAAGTGTGGACTGTAAGATTATGCATGCTATAGTTCGAACACGTTTTGGCATTTGGTACAGATTTTTAATATTAATATTGTATTTTTTGTTTCTAGGGGAGTGAAACTGAGGAAGGCAATATTCCCAGCTGGTACGGACAGTAGATTTCTCAGGGAGGTAATTCTTTGTGTCTTCACTATTCTTTTCTTATATTGTAGTATTCTTTGCTAAAAGGATCCTTGAAGAAGGGAGACGAAAGAGAAAAATACTCTGCCAGGATTTGAGCCATGAATCTTGGGATTACCATTCCAATCTTCTACCAATTATGCTACACTGGAGAATGATTTCATCTCTGTATTTTTCTTTAATCTGTCTCCCTTCGTAATTCTCACTGTTATGAACAACAACTTACTTTTGAACTAGACGTATATCTAAATAAATATCCTAACTCCTCATCTTTAATCTAATGCAATACAGGGTCATATTTTCAAAAGAAAAACTTAATTAAAAATAATCTTTATAGATATCAATTAGTTAAAACTATTATGTTATACAAAAGATGTTGTGTTTAATTCAAAATTTTGAGCAATTTATTCTTGGGGAATACTTATCAAAGAGCAAAATTTTAATGACTGTAAAAAAAAAAAAAAAAAAAAAAAAAGTTGGTTTCTGTGAATATGGAGTAATGAAATTTTCATCTGTTTATTGATAGATCGGGATCCCTGCATTTGGCTTATCCTGGATTGATAAGACGCCCGTTTTACTTCATGATCATGATGAGTACATCAATGAGAAAACCTTCCTCAAAGGAATCGATTTCTACGCTGCTATCATCCCGGCACTTGCCAACTCGTGATGAAAAGCTTCACCTTCACTTTGCTCGGTTGCACTGTCTAACACTCTGGTCGCACCGTTTAACTCTTTGGTCGAATCGTCCAACCCCTCGGTCGCATCGTCCAACTCTTCGGTCGCATCATGTCCCATCGCAACACGACTCGTTCTCAATTTCATCGCATAACTCTCTCCGACTTCAGACTCCATCTTAATTATATTCGAAAAAGCTGAAAAGTCTACTAACATAATAAAAAAAAACCTAAATAAAGTTACCATCTAACCCTACTTTTAACAAAGAAAAAAAGAATTATAAATTAATCATTTTATTATTTTTTATTACTTTCCTTTACAGTTATAATTATTTTTTATTTTCTTTATATTAATTTAGTTAAGTAGGTATCTGTAGTTACTGCAATCTTAAAATTAGAAGACTTAAGTGTCTTTAGGGATATCAAAAACTAATTTTTCGTTTTTCACTATTGGAAGCATCTTCAGGTGTGTTGTTATTCTTACCTCTTCACTACAATCATAGAGACTGTCATGTATTCCTGACATATGGTCTGCAAATAACTAAAGTTACGACTGGGTTAATATAAAGTAGCCATGTGTTCAGGTTGTCCTAAGCAGTTTATACCCTCTATCAGTGTTAATTCACTGTTAGTTCACAATCCTTAGTTTACTCTTCGAGTGCTTCTTCACTGTAATTTCTCCAACTAACTTAATTTACTCTGATGTTTATTCACTATGTCAGTTATCATGCATACTAAACTAAAGTAAGGAACTGGATAAATGAAACAATACCATGAATAGGTATTTAAGTAACATTTCTTTACTTTTAGGAAGCAGACTAAAACCGGTATAATCAAACTACATCATCCTTTTATTACTTTTAATTTCCCAGGCTCTTGTTCTACCACTCCTCCATTTTGATTGAAGAATTATGGTTTTTAATTATCTTATTGCTGAATGGAATAATAAAATGAATATTATATGGTGTCGTGCCCCAATGAAAGACACTTATTATCTCATAACACTGATAATAATATAAGTTTAGGAGGTTTTCTACTCAATTATTCAAGTTTAGTAAAGTTTTCTTGAGTTACTTTAAGATAAGTAATTTGAATCACCTTTAGTTTCTGAAGTAAAATAAAATTATAATAATAAAATCGAAAATCTATGGCATTAGGATCTATATCTCTTCTTTGAATATATGAATTTGCCATATTGATTGGGCTAATCTGCAGAATAAGGTAAGTTCGAGAATCTAGCCAAATATATTTAATTCTAATCAATAATTCATTAATTTGAGAGATTATTATGTCCATTTTACCAAATCAGTACATTAGTTTGAAGTGGTTAGTTTTGAACTTTGGTCCTGTAAGCCTCTCTCCTAAATGTACCTTACTCTGCAGAGTTACCAATTTTGTTTCTACTTCTGAGAGCATTTATTGTACCTCAAAGGAAAACTACACTGTAATTATAAATGTAGTAATTTTGACATAGTTCAAAAGTTTGATGTTCTTTTTCTAAAGGTATCTCATAGCTTTTTGAACCGTTTGAATTAAACGACAATAATATAACTGGCTGGAGGGAAGGGGCACTTTAAAAAAGCAAAATGTCATTGGTAAAAAATGTATGCTGTTGTTTAGATCCAAAAACAAAAAAACAACAACTTAATACTCATAAAATTCTTGATTATAATAGGTTTGTTCCAACCACACTTCAAACTGGTTTGAAACTTTCCGACGCATGCGCAACGAACCACAATTGATCATTTTCGCTAATGCGCATGCATCGTAAAGTTTGAAACTAGTTTGAAGTGTGGTTGGAACAAACCTCGTGACTGTTGTTCGAGATTAACACAATGCTCAACACCAACTGAAGATACTTCCAGTAGTGGAAGCAAAACTAAGAAATTAACTTCTTATGAAGATGTGGATTATAGAACAATAGATTTACAAATTAACACATTAATGCCTTTAGTGCTTAGCAGAAAATTGAAAAGAGAACAAGTATTATTTTAAATAGTAGAACGATTTCTTTGAATCCTTTAAAATTGCCTACATTAAAGCTCCAACTTTTAACATAGATTATTGTATGGGTATTTAAGTTCAGTGGTTAGATCTATCTGTTTTAATAGAATTTTAAAAAATAAAAGAGTCGAAATTTAGAGTTATAAGATGAAATTATATCTTTAAAAAATTATATTTATATATTATCTCTACCTCAGAAGTATATTAATTTTAAAAATTACAGGAGAGCAATTTGCTATTGGCTAAAAACAATTGAGCAACCTCTTAAAAATACAAAATTTTTACATTAATTATGTATCTTTTTATTTACCAACCAAGGAGTTACTATACTTTGCCACAATTGTCCACCATAATACACTACATACCACAAAAAGTTTTTATTTTTAAATTGTGACTTACCTCTGAGGTGCAGATATATAATGTATATTATATTATTAATTGTTGGCTTAATTTTGTTAAATTATTTATTTTAAAAAATTAATAAATTCATATTTTCATTTGTTAAGAAAGGAGATAAATTGTTATTTATTTATATTTGTTAAATTTGTTCAAAGGAAATTTTATATTTTTGTTGTTAAAAGAGAGAGCAGCACTGTATTAGTTTACACTTATATTTAATATATGTATAATTTAATTTTAATTTATTTTTAAAAAATAAAGAGTGCACAAAAAAATTTATTAGTGAGTATAATGTAAAAGGAAAATAAATAAAATTTAATATTTTGTACAAGTTTCAAAATAGATTTCTGAACACGATTCACTGATTTTTATATTATATCTAGTATTTTTAATAAAAATAAATTGTATTATGTTTTAATTTATTATAAAGTTATGAATTATATTGTAAATTTAGAAGAGACTTGGTTTTTGAAATTAGTTTAAAATAAATATCTAAAAAAAAATAAAATATAATTATGTATGGAAATCAATGTCAAGCCGGCTAGGAATAATGTGAGTAAACAGAAATTAAGGATCTGTCAAAAATAAAAGCTCAAATTTATGGATATTTACTAATTATAGGCGATTTAGAAGATTATAAGAATTATCAAACAATAACAATTAATAATGATAATAAAAGCGATAAGCTATCAGGTTACAAAGACAAAATATGCTACAGAAACTCATTAATTTAGTTTCATAACTAAGTAGACATNAGCGAATGCAAAAAACCGCATTCCGATCCGTCATAGTCTAAAGAATTCCTAACTTTTTTGCTTTATTGCCTCGACTATATACCCATTTATATTTTTTGCCCTTGCAAATTTTAGCCGTGCCCCCCACCCCTTTCCTTTTGAGTTGCGCCCCCAAACCTCTTGCGCCCCTGGGCACGTGCCCATCGTGCCCCTATAGTTAAATCGGCCCTGTGAAGGGTATTATATATATGCAACATGTCCTCTATTTTATTAGTTATGATAATTGTAACATTACATTTTTAAATTTAATCTCATGAAAATCAAAATCTTTTGTTTAGTGGTTTAGTTTCTGATGTGCTCACACGTGCACTCCTCAAAAGTGTGTTTTAACATTAGTAGGTGGTCATGAGGAGGAAGGAGAAATAGATATGTGAGCCTATCTGAAATAAAAAAAACTGGTATAATAGTACCTATTACACTCTGTTTTATGGTAGTTACCAAAAAACCAGCCCTATCCCAGCGTTTTATCAACTTATTTAACCATTTTTATCATTACTTTTTATAATGTTAAAATGCACTAACTTTTGTAAACTTTAAACATATCCACTTTGTTGGTTTAAAATAGTGCATACCACAATGCTCCAGCTATTATAGTTTTTGAGTATAGTTATAAATTCAACATTTTTTTACACAATTTAATTAATTTCTGAACAGGTTGAAAAAATATATTCTATATAAACATTTTAAGTGTAGTATCGCCTCCAAAAGTATTTACATTACGATGCAATACACCCTGTATATACATTTTGTTGAGGTTCCCTTACCTTAGACACTTGCCCCCAGCACAGTTCTAGGGAGAGGTAAGTGGAACTTGGCAACACTGTTTTTGCTACTTTCCCTCCTTAAACAGCTATTTTATTTAAATTGACTACATTTTAGAATTTTTTAATCAAAATCGTCGGAACCGTTTTCGATAAATATTAAGTTATTTATCAGCTGATGGGGGTACACACTTATCTTGTGTCATCCACTACGTATAGAATTGTATAACCCCTTTGGCAGGCCTAAGCCCTTCATGGTTGGTTGTGCCATTTATTATTATATAATTAAATCCAAAAAATTAAAATTTTACTTTTAAATTAATTAAAAGTTTTAATCCTCAATTTATTTAATTCACAGTTAATACCCCTATAGTTATTATTAGGGAGTATTATCATATCATTTCAGGATGTTTTAGGTATACACATGAATGGATCCATTTATGATCATAGTAAAAAAACTATAAATAAATATGTGCAATAATATTGAGTGTGTGGATGGATCCATTTAATTATCAATATGCCCTTGAAAGATATATTTCTGAACATAAATATTGCAGTGGAAAAAGGTTGTATGGTTTCAGAAAACCTCAAATGTTGTAAGACCTTGATTTCCTTTTACTTACAGTCTTCGCCAAACTAAAATTAGTCTGTTGAAAGCGCAGGAAAAACTAGCAAATGGGATGAAGAGCCAATGAGAGCTTGAGATTTTCCCGGACTAAAGGTCGGGAAAATCTAATCTAAAAGATAAATGTTTCTAGTGGAGGGGAGAGGCCCTATGCCCCACCCCTACCCTCAGACCTAGTGGCTTTATTTTTTCCCCCAGAGAAGTTGGCCAATCTGTGTGTCACTCAATTTCTCGCACTGTCAACGCACTAATTCTAATTTGGCGAAGACTCTAATTGACAATGATATTAATTTAGACATTAAAAATGAAATAATTTTATTTATTTTTTTAAAAATGAAATTAACTNCAAAGCCTACATAGAAATTGGTTTAAATTATATATCACCCAATACATAACCAAAATTAAAATTCCTGTGAATGGCTTATCACAGTTTGAAGGGTCAGGCCCGTTTTAGATGTTCACTGCGCCCTGGGCACCCCGTCACGATCCCCCCCCCCCCCCCCTCTTAGGAAATTAAATAAACAATTTTATAAAGAGTAAAATTGTTTCAAAAAATCAAAAAAACATAATACGAAATATTTAATAATATGATAAACTTCTTAATATAAGAAACGTTTTCTCGATTTTTACTTTTCCTCACTACTAATAGTAGGAAAAGTATTGTTTTCACCAAAAAAAATTTTTCTCGAGATTTCAACGGAATTATCCGTTTTAGGTGTTTTTAAGACCTCCTG
>KZ652288.1:124121-140599 GCA_001010745.2 Gerris buenoi
TGTGTATGGGCAGGTTGAGAGACCAAATCACAAGTTGAACAACCATGTTGAAGACATCAAAACCCTTTTTTATATTTGTGGGCGGAGCTTATGCTTTTATCTCTTTTGATTCAAAAGTTATTGGAACCGTACAGAGTGACAGACAGACACAGGAACGAAACTATTCGGGTATAGTTTCAATTTATGCTGGGTTCTCTTTATGCTGGTTCTCTCTCTACTGATGTTTTTCAACTGTGTTGTTCAACTTTTTTTGATGTTGATCAACCAGATTGAGAGACATAGTTGGACAACCAAGTTGAAGTGTGTATGGGGGCCTTTATGTAGGCATTATTGCAGTTTTGCCCAAACCCAAGATATTCTTTCAGAACTGTGCACATCCTAAGTCTTTGGAACATTTTCTGTCTTGTGACCTATGACAGTGACAAGTTTTATTATTCTTATACCTACTATATCTCATATGTCATATGACAACTGAATGTTCATTACTAAAAGCCATTAGTTCAGTCAGTGCGTATGTTTCAATTCAGGAGGTTATGGATTCGATCTTGGACTACTTAGTATCATAATTTAGCAAAATGTTTTATCTTTTTATATTTTACCTTTCCTTATCAAGCTTTTAAACAAAAGATCTAGGTATTGCAAGAGAGATGGTTATTGTACAAGGTGCTTGATGTACAGATAATAATTATACTATAATAATTTTTGTTGTTAACTAAAATTGATTAATATTATTTAATTTTATTTTTAATATTATTTAATTTATTATTTTATTTGCAGGTCTAGAGATGAATTAATTGTTATTCATTTCTATTTTTACAAAATTGGATCTCAGAAGTTTTTTTTTAACTAAAAATGTCAATCAACCCACTTCTTTAAGAAAACACCAAAAGGAAACCCAACAATCATTCTTCACTATATAGCAATTTTTTACACACCTACCTAAATATTTAGAAATTTTCTTAAAACAAAAAAATTAAATTTAAAAAAATAATCTAGATAGGTGAGATTTATATATTATTATATTGAACCTTGTTAAGCAAATTTGTAAACAAAATTTTAATATTATTGTTTACATTTTTTTATATTTTTTCTTTTTTACTCTNTATTTTGCAAGTTTGCATCCTTTAAAGCAATATATACTGCAAAAAAAATCCTGAAACTGATGTTTATTTGATCAAGATTAATTATTTTAGAAAATGTAAAGTCACATTTTAGCAATTTTACAGGATAGCTATTTTCTTCTACTTGATAAAAAGAAAGGTATTGATGTCTCTATTCCAAATATACATTTTTATATTCATTAACACTTTCCTGATTTATTAACAAGGAAGTTACAATTCTTTATCACAATTATCTGCCAGCGGGTGTTATATTAAATAACACAATAGAAGAACTTAAAAAAAATTGGTCTATAAATAATTTACCTCTGGGGTACAGAGTATAGAGTGACCGAAGAATCATAAAAGCTCTCATGACAGTAATAATGATATATGTATTTTAGTTTCATGCACTCAATTTTTTTCCATAAACCATTCAGCTTTTTTTTTCGAACAGCAGTAATTTTCATATTTAATAGTTGGCACCTGTATCGACTAAATGTGACCTTGCTTTATTAGGAAGATTAGCTGATTAGTGCTGGTCTATTAGACAGGCCTGAAATTTGGGGAACATTTTTAGGGCTTATTTCTTTTCTTACCACTTTTTATGTAAATCCACGTAATTTTCAAATTAGTTTTTGATGGGCTCCACCAAAACAATGAAAAATGAAATCAAAGCTGTATGTGAAAGCTTGTTTGACTGGCATTATTGGCAAAATTCCAAGAATATATGCAAGGAAATGGGAGAATAATAATTTTTGTGCCTCCTGTATGCTTGAGTTTTCTAAAGGCGGCCATACACGATGAAGAATTCCACCTGGGGAATTCCTGTACACGTGTGTGGAAGCAGCCTTGATGCTACCTCCTTTGTGTTTCCTCCTCTATGTTTCCTCCTTGAGGCTAGAACGAGGGTAGTTGGCCTTGGGGATTTTTGAAGTTTATGATTGGGAAAAGTGAGGGTTCAGTAGACTAAATCCTCAAGGAAGTCCTCCCAGGTGAGGGCGAGGGTTTGGAAGAGGAAATACTTAGAAAATCCCGGAGTCTTTTTCTTTGAGGATTTCCTCTTCGTGTATGGGCCACCTTTAAATACAAGGTTGTATTAATAAATTTTGATGAAGACATAGTGAAACCCTATATCTTCAAATTTGATGTTTTTTGAGATATTATGGTCAAAGTGTTCATAATAAAATACTCTATTAACCTAGTGTATTATCAAATTCTATTTAAAATATCCCTACATTTCTTAATTTAGCTTTATTTCTTCATATTAATTGTAGATAACAATTATGGTCAAAGAAACTGGAAAATCAGGTTTTTGGTTTTTTTCTATAAACATTAGTTTTCTTTTATACTAAAAGCTCACTGCTTCACCATGAATGTGTAAAAGTGTGTTTCTTGTCTGGTGGTGCAATTGATGTAACTATGTTTGTATTTTCTGTTCAGGTAAGACTGAACCACCTCCACCTCCGCCGCCTAGCCGTGGTTTCTCTGATCAGCCACCCACATCCAGATCATCTAACTGGGACGTCCCCACGTCAAGTAACTGGATGAAGAAGGATTCATCTAATAACTATTCTAATTATTAACAATTTAAAAAGTTTTCTATGGAAAAGAAGAAATAAAAGGCAAAAACCTTTAAATAATTTAGTGTTTAGCCTCGACTAACCTTTAGGTTTTTTGAAGGTAAGAAAAAAAAGGATTCAACCTATTTATTTTTAAATNATTGATCAAATTTTTATTGTTTTGTTATTAATTGTTGTTATACTTTTCTTAATCTAAGTTCAACATTTTTCTGAGTTAATATAATTTTCGGTGGTGTTTCAGTTGAATGAGAATTTGGTCCAATTTTTAGATTTGTTAAAAAGTGATTTTTGTGACTTTGTGGAACTAACTCATGATCAGATTTCTTCAAGAATATAATTAGTTTATGACTATGAACTAATAACACTATATCATTGAATCTGGTTTGTTCCTAATTGAGTTAGTTTGAGTGGTGAATTTTTTAAAATTTGTGTTTTTTTCTTTGAGCTGGAGTTAGTTTTATGAGAAGAGTCGGAACTTTAGGAGTTGAGTAAGTTTGATTGTTGGAATTTATTCGTGTGTTCTGAGTCAAGGCGTCTATTGTGTTGGAGAGAGAAGAATTTTTATTTTATCTTGAGTCAATTGTTTTAATTACGATCTAATTGAGTTTTTCGTGATTAGTCCAGTTAAAATGTGAAAACATGAAAGTTTGAGCTATTTTGTGTTGAATTTGATTTAGTAGTATTAGAACTAATTTTGGATCATATTAGTTACCTATACCATTGCATCCTGTTTTACTTTTTTGTAGTCTAACTGTTAAAATACCCTACAATAGTTCAGTAAACAAAATCGACTGAAAGTTACCTATACCAATAAACAGATACCTTACTTCAACCTACCTACTTTCAACATAGGGGCAGTTTTGTTTTTTGAGTTACGACTTTCATTTAATGTCCTACATTTTGACCTGCGTGATAGTACATTATATTAGCACTAGAAGACATAGCCACTGAGTCTGAGCATGAGCCCCCACATGGAGCGCAGGATGAGGCAACTTCACTGATTTTAGGCAATTGAATTAATTTTATTGACAATAAACAATTTCATTTTTTCTCTCATTTGGTTGTTGATTGTGTAAAGAAAAAGTCTGAGAAGAAGAGACCTTAGTTTTAACTCTTATATTAATTCTTTTTCCCTCTTGTATCTCTTCTCACAGATTTGTACAATTAAGTTACTTTTGGTGGAAAGACATCTTTTCTTTATTCCTATAACACAAATGTAATTATAAATAATTACAAAATCAATATTAAATATATATGTATTATAATGTTTTTGTGTGAAGCTAATTCTTCCTTTAGATTGATGAGTTATGTTGAATGTGTGAGTGTGTGTGTGAATATGTGTTTGTAAAAATGTGTTTGTGACTAAAATAATGTAATATGGGAGTGAGACAGTGTCAATATTAAAGTTTTAAATTTTTTTTTGATGATAAAAAATAAAGAATCAAACTATTGTATTATAGATTACTTTTCTTTTTAATTTACTTATTAATTACATCATAAAATTAGTCACCTCTAGCATCTAAACATTACTCTTTTTGCTAACCACTTATAATCATATTCATAAATATGTGAAGTGNTTATATAAGTTATTTTCTTGTAATATATAATCATAACTTGTAAAGTATATTATATAGTTTATACAGCTGATGGTGCAACCCTCTAACCCTGTTTCTTTAATACATTAATCCTGTGAAAGCCCTTTGATAGGCATGAGCCTTCCGTAGCTCCATATATTATTATTATTCATAACTTTATTATTATTATTCATACTAAAGGTATAGAATAAAGTACCTTTTGGAAAAATTGCTTCTCAAATATGTCATTAAAAAGTGATTAAAGTTGCAGGTGAAGGAAAATATTCTGAGATAATTGAGAGACTTCTAGTGTAGAAAATTACGGAAAAAAAAGTTTTCGTACATTTGAGTTGCAGAGATAACAATGTGTTGTTTTTTTTTTTTTTGGAAAATTTCAATGTGATAAAAATGTGGGAATTACAGTGTAATTTGAATATAAAGAGTATTATAGTGTGAGTTTTATATTAGATATCTATAGAGTTCATCTTAAAGGAAATGCATAAATTGTGTCTTGACGTAAATTGAAATGTGTTTATACGGGCGATCAAATATAAACGGGACTTTGATCTCTGAGCAAAAACGGTCGATGGGGGGCGGGACATCGCTTCTAGAGTGTTTAGGTGGGGTCAATAGAAGGGGCCAGAGGGGGTCGTCTCCCCATTTTAGACCGTTCACCAGTAGCGCTTGCGATTTCTGAGCAACAGGTGCCCCCTTCTATTGCGCAACGCATTATTATTAAATTTCTTGCCTGCGAAGGAGTCAAACCTTCAGAAATTGTCCAAAGGCTGAGTGCGCAGTTTGGGGACGAAACCCTCTCAAGGAACCGTGTGTTTGCCTGGCACAAAGAGTTTCAAGAGGGAAGAGAACGTGTAGAGAATGAGAAACACGATTGTCGTCGGAGCAGCATTACAGATAAGAACATTCGTGCAGTTCGTGACATTATTGAAGGTGATCGACGTGTGGCGGTCTAGATGGCAGCTCCCATAACTTATCCCTGTGCAGCCACACGTCGATCACCTTCAATAATGTTACGAACCGCACGAATGTTCTTATCTGTAATGCTGCTCCAGGGACGACGATCGTGTTCCTCATTCTCTACGCGTTCTCTTCCCTCCTGAAACTCTTTGTGCCAGACAAACACACGGGTCCTTGAAAGGCTTTCGTCCCCTTGGAAAATTTCCGAAGGTTTGACTCCTTCACGGGCAAGAAATTTTATACTAGTAATAATGCGTTGCGCAATAGAGGGGGGCACCTGTTGCTTAGACATCGTGAGTGCTACTGGTGAATGGTTGTAAAGGGGAAGATGACCCCCTCTGGCCCCTTCTAATGACCCCACCTAATCAGCCTAGAAGCGATGTACTGCCACCATCAACCGTTTTTGCTCAGAGATCAAAGTCCCGTTCATATTTGATCCACCCTAGTATAATAAAGAAGCTTTCACCCATCTGTGCCTACCTCAATCACTTAGTTTCAACTATTTTTGTAACTTAACTGTTTGTTTCTGCTTGTAATATTATTGGAAAATTTGAAATTATTTGACTTTTTACTGTTTTAACGTATTGTTTTTTTCTTAAGCACTGATGATGTCCTTTTAAAGGCTGAAATCTGCTTTGTTGAATAAAACAAATTTCTTTTTACTTGGAGAAATACTTTATGTTATTCCTAAGAGTTTCATGGTATAATTTTAATGCAGAGATGCATAAAAATAAAATGATAATTTTGTGGAAAAGTGCAGATATTTCATGCAAAGATTTGTTGAGAATTTCTTATATGTAGGTATTGCATTTAAGAAATGAAGATTTTGTGTTGTAATTATGATATTTCGGATAAATATGAAAAACTTTTGTGGATTCTGTTAATGTGGATATTATTTTCAAGCGCTAATTCTAATGAATATAATTAGTGTTAAAAATTAATAATAAACTTTTAAATTGTTTTCCATCGGTGATCAATATCATTGTTCAATATTTGAGCAATTTTATTAAAAGTTGTAGATTAGATTGGAAATTGAAAAAAAGGGTTTTATTTAATATTATTGCACAATTATATTGATCACCATCAGGGCTAATTAAAAGTGGAGAGATTGATATTTTATGAACCAAATTTGGTGTTTTCTTTTTGGTGACCTAGTCAGTGTTAGTTAAATGTGAGAGAAGTAAAATTGGAATGTGATTTTTGGTGGAGATTCTTAAAAAGGGCTTGTTGTGAAGTAATTTTAGTTCTGCGAATTTATGAGGTTTTAAGAAGAGAGCGCTGATTGAGCGAGGATTTTTTTTTAGTACTAACCGAATTTAACAATGAACTGCTCAAATAAAAATATTGGGCGACAATGATTCAAATATGAGCATGAAAAACACTTTTTATTGTAAATTTAAAAAAAAATTAATAATAATTATTATGACTTGTTTTTAATTAAATAAAAAAAATGTTTTTATCTTATTGCATGATTATTTCCTGCATATTATAAACTTTTTTTAATATTTTATTAACATTATATTTTTATTTAATTATTTATCTTAGTTAGTAATGTTTTCTTATATTTATTTTCCTTTCTTTCTGTATTTTATTTATTTATTTATTTTTTTTTTTTGTAGGAATGGAGTTCCTGTTTAGTATAAAGAAAATATTGTTTCGGGATACATAATATTGCTGAGAGAATGACTATTTAAGCAACTTGGGTTAATGGTGAATCTTTAGAAAGAATCAAGTGCGATTGGAAGATCTGAAGAAGTGATAATTATCACAGGAAATTCTTAGTAAAAATAGTGACCTCTCTCCAATAATAATTGTATATTTTAGAAGCTACCTTATTTGAAGATATTAAATGACTGTTACCCTTCTGTAGGGGTTAAAAGTTAATGTGGACCTAAAGTCACTAGTCACTTTCTTATCTTGGACATCTTTAAATCAAGGGTTCAATCCTGCGTCAGGGCACTTTGATTTACATGGCTCAATTGTGATACAATATGTATAGGAAGTTTAACTCTTATTCCAAATACTCATAAAACTCTGGGTTGTATTGTCAGATAGGTAGACATTATAACATATTCAAGGTCGACCAAGAAGTCATGAACACAGAAGAAACTGAAACCTTAGCTTCGTTTCCGAGTATTGCCGAAGTCAGTACAGTCGGGTGCTAAGACAATACCCCTATTTCTAGTTTGTATGACGTGCGCAGTTATGCCAAATCTCATGAATGACAACAGAAAGGTTTCCAATCTGTTAGGTTTCCTGTTTTGTTTGTTTTTATACAGTACGAATTATAGTCACAACTGTTCTAAACGATTTTTTAACGAGCCACAAATCCACGTGATGATGCAAATGCAAAGGACACTACAAATTATGGGGTAGGAACCAACCTAACATGGTATTTGTATTACAGAATATTATTATGAATAATCAATAAATAATAATATAAAGATATTATCGTATATTATTAGTGATTTCCTATCAGGTACAGTGTTGCCTGTTGCAAAAAAATATTTTAAAAATGATATAATTTATCAAAAATAAAATTATTAATAACAAAAGAACAACACTGTGTTTTTGACAGTGGTCTATTTTATTAAAAACTGACTATGCATGACACCAAAACAACGACACTAGCGCACCCCTCAGATTTCCATGCCTTCTTGGTCGACCTTTAATCACATCTATACATGTATAAAGTGACTGATTACTGTGTCTGAGAGGTTTAAAACTCACTCTTTTTGGAACGGGAAGTACATACCCTAACAATAATTTTGATTTTATTCTCTGAGAGGTGTCATTATAACACAGTAATCTTCCCATTCATACATGTGTAAAGTGAATAATAACTGTGTCTGAGAGGTTTATCTCTGTCATATTTCCTCACTTTTTTTTTTCCATCAGATGGTGGTCCTAGTTTACAGTTATTTGTGGAGAGATTTTTTTACGGTAAATGCATTTAAACATCACATTAAATGTTTCAGATGATTTAAAAAATAAATGTGCATTTAAAATAAAATGTTTATGCTTGTTTCTTTTAATCCCTTTTTTCTGTTTTAAGATTTCTTATGATGAGAGTTGTTGCTCAACCAAGTTGAACTACTTTCCAATAATCTACTAGGTTTGACAAACAGTTGAATTACATTGATATAAGGACAATTTTGCCTAACCAAATTATAAACAAATAATAAATATAAATATAGACCTACAAATCTTAGAACTAATACAAACTATTGTTGACATAAATATCCGTTAATTCACCCATATACAGTCCATTAGGTTTGTAAAACATGCACACCCCCCAGATATCTACAAAGTTTTGGTTTTATAAACAATTTTTATCGAACCTGAAAATTGGGAGGAAGACCAGTCCATACTTTGTTACGACATGTTTATTGAATAAGCGACCTACGTTGTGTGTGGGGGCCCTTTCAGGGGAAACCTAGGCCTTGGATTGTAACCAAAAACCACCCATTCACGATCCGATTTGGTCGTACGTCACCGTTGGATGCAGCGGTCGGATCTATCCCACACACGGTCCTACGAGACTTCCAACCTCATTTCCAACCTCAGTCTTACTTCTGGAATTGTACTAGAACGTTCTTAAAACTTTATCATTTAATTCTTCATTTAATATATACCTAACGATTTAACAACTATTATTTATTTAATTTAGACTTACTTAACACTTAACCACTATGTTTTAGCAAATTCTTTCACTTCATAAGTTCACGTTTGTTCATTACATTTCGACTTCCATTACATTACGAATCATTACACTTTATCGTTTAAAGTATATTTTTCCTTAATAATTACTATCTAACAACTATAGTTTAATATAAATATTTTTTTTAGAAATAAATTGTGCACAACGTCAAAAATCGGTCAGAGACAACTCAGACAATTTTTCTCATATACGAGTTATAATTTCATGGCCCAGTGTGTCTATTTATTAGTTTTCGTTTCTGTTGGTACATTTAATTATTATTGAACATTTTATCAAAATATGTATATAAAAAAAATAAAAAGACGGGAATCAAACCCAGCCTCTCTCCCTCCGCGTTTAAAGCCATTTTCTTAGGAACTAGATTTTTCCCAGGAAAAGGCTTATATCGTTAGATTCATATTTAAATGGACTAAATTTTAGAATTTTTATAATCTTAATCGTCGAAATTGTATTTAAAAAATATCACGTTTTTCAGAGCTTTTGGGGGCTAGCTCCTCCAAATTTGTAGGTAAAATTGATTTTTAGATTTCCCCTCGGGGCGGGGTATGATTTTTCTGAACACTTATATGGCAAATTTCGTCAAAATCGGCCCAGTAGTTTAGGCTCCGGGCGTCTGCACAACAGACGCCAGGCAATCATTGTTAAATAAGGAACCTCAACCTCAAAACGTGTAAATCCATCAAAAACCTCAAAATCGAATTTTCGCGCCATCACAATACTTCCTCTTCATATGAAAAATTAAAAAAACAGAAAGTGGTTATTTGACTTTTAATTGTTTCATTATTAGGAAAAAGAATTATAAGCGAAAAAAAAAAATAAATAAATAAATAAACCATTAAAAAATGCTCTGGGGGAAGGGTTGTAGTTTTGTTAGGAGCGCAGGACGTACTACAGACCCATTCACGGCCCTACTTGTCGGACGTGGGTTGGGGGCGTGGCTTGTGGGATCAGTGTTGGAAGCACGGGGAATCCAACTCGACCTTGTTGTACAACATGTTGCCAACCACCCCACTCACAGTCCAACTGTTGTACCACATTAGCTCGTTGGAGTCTATTATTTTTATTTTTAATGTCTGTACGAAACTATTTGTCCATGTAAAATAATACTTGTTTATGTATAAAGCAGCTTTTGGTCATCATTATTGCCTATGAACAGATACTAAGTGTTAAAACTTATTGGCCTATCAAATAATCTGAAATAACAAGTAAATAACAAAATCATAATAACTATTAAATAATAACTCTAGAAAAAGCTAATTACTGTTTTAAAAGGAGCAAACAAAGTATTTAAATAATAAACTTAAGATAAAGTAAATTATCTTTAACTTGTAGAAGCACAAAACTTTGTACCTGGGATCTCAGTAATGCCGAATCAAAACCGAGCGGACAAGATGTCCACGTGTAGGGGACGGTGAGAGAAGAAAAATGAGCCCAATATCAAGGGAATTGATAAGGTTTTGGCCTTGTAAGGGTACAAGTAAGATTGTACAGATGCCAAAAAAATTAACCTATAAAGTAAACAAAAACACGGGACCGGGGAGGTTACCGGTNATATATATATTTTTTTTTTTCAAAAAATTTGTATTCATTTTTTTGTTTTTAATTTCTGTTCAATACATAAAGTTCGATGCACACCAAGGAAACTGGTTGCATTGTGTAGTTGCATGAAATAGGTTTCATGCATCTAGTTTTTTACAACCAATTTCTTGAAACTAGTTTCATACATGCATTCACATTAAGGAATCTCATTTTGATCTCAAATTTCATGATGATGAAAACAAATAAGAAGAATAATTGAAGAAGTACAGAGCACACTACTAACTAACCACCGGTAACGCAAAACTTGCAAAAAATGCAGACTCCTGCATTTTTGATCTAATGGTTCCTTGAAACTTAAGGTAATGTAGGTTTGTAGTGGGAAAAAATCTTAATTTCTTTTACAAAGAAATTAATTGACATGATCCTGTTTAAACAACTATCAAAAACAAGTCAAATGGAAAAATATTTCATTGTTAATTGAATAAAAATTCTACAAGTTATAATGATGAGATGCATTCATCAAAACTTTTTCTTTATAATTAAATATTTATCTAATTGTGGCTCGAATGATCAAAGTTGTGGATCAAGTGTTAGCTACATTACATTTCTGGCTATGTGAACAAGCAAATTAAAGCCTGCTGAAGCTCCCCCACTACATCTTAGCCACTATTCTACTTCCCTTCTTATATTCCATAACTATACTACTTCCCTTCTCATATTCCATAACTATACTACTTCCCTTCTCATATTCCATAACTATACTACTTCCCTTCTCATACCACGTCGGCCGCGCAGCGGCCTCTACCACGTCTTTTCGGGGGTTGAAGAGCGAAGCGAGTAGGGGGCAGGCTCCTCCATAAAAAAAGCTTCATAACTTTGTGAATTTTATTCCAATTTAGCTTACTGAATGTAATGGAAGCTATGTAATCGTTCTGAAGAACAAAAATATTTGATGTCTCCGATTTAAAAAATTCCAAGACAGCAAGTCGTTTCAGACATCAGGGAACATTTTTGGTTCTGTGTCTGTCTGTCTTTTGCTCAATTTTTGCAAACCAGCACATCTTAAAATTCTGATTTTAATAAAATTTGGATATTAAGTCACAATTAGCCTATTTAAGTTTCAACGTTCTGTGCCCATTTGATTCTCTTCCACATGCGCACAAACATACATTTATTTAGAACTATGAACTATATCTTCAAAACTCATCTGATTATTATGGAAGTTAGAATAGTCATGATATTATGAAGTTTGATTAGTCAAAAGTAGCCCTCTGATAGCACCAGATTAATTTTAACCGTCTGCGCTCTTTAACTTTTGCTAAATTGATACTTTAATTAATTTAAAGTATCAATTTAATTGTTTCATGGGGGGAGATAAGTAAATAAATTAGACAATAATGGCTTGTAAAAGTATAAAATCAATAAAGTAGGTGCGAAGAAGTTATGTGCCACACTAATTAGCACTTTATTTTTTTTCGACCTGTCTTATTTTATTTATGTTTTTTTTATTATTTAGAATTATGAAATCTACGAAATGGTAAAGCATTCAGTTTTATGAAGAAAGGAGAACAAGGCGGTTATGTTGTAACACCGAATATTGTTTTGTTATGTACCCACCCTAAGCAGTGTAATCATTAGGTTTCAGCCGCCTTCTGGGGGTTGACAAGTGAAGCGAGTTGGTCCCCCCTCCCCCCGGTGACCCTTAGTTATAATAAAACGCCCAGGAACTTTTCCTTACTTTATCTATAAATGTCAGCAGATTTTTTATTTTGTGCATTTTAATTTTGTTTGTCCGCATATAATAATGAAGTCCAGTATAATGAGGTCCATTATAGTGCGGTAAGAATTGTAATTTAAAAATCAATATTATTTATTCTTTAATTCTTACATAAACTTTTAGCCTGCATATAATTGAATAGTATCCCGACGACTCACGAAATAATTTGTTATTGCCAAGACCAAGCTAAGGAAACCACATTTATTCCGATAAAATAAATATTTGTTTTGATATGTTGGTCTTCAAATAGATATAATAACTTCAAAATTAATCCTAGTTTTACTTCTTTTCTAAATATAAAATTAAGTAATGCCATGGGCCCCAGGGCTCGTCAAATAAAAAATATATAATTCTTAATATCTGTCAGATCTTAACTAAAATTAAATTTCGCGAATTTTGGTAAGGTGTATAAAAATCATCAAGATTTCCTTATTCGCAAAATAACGGATATATAGATTTGTTTTTAATTAATATTAATAGGTACATTTGATTCTTTACGGCCTTGCATTCCTGTAGTTCGAAAGTTCCTGCAGGCTGCTCCCCCCCCCCACCTCTGATTCGCGCCACTGATTGATATATTTTATTTTGCTACTACTTTTATGTAATAAAAATAAAATTAAAATCCAAACATTAAACAAATGGCAAATGAACACTAGCCTTAGGAAAATCGTACAAAATAAAAATTCTGTATTCAAGAATTTAATAGGTGTAATTTAATTTTAAGGAATGATAACGTGATAAATCTGTGTGTAACATTTAAATTTGAATTGGCCGCTTTTTTTTATTTAAGAAACCGTAATTTTCATTATACTTTATTTTGATTGGTTGTTGTATTGTCCAATAGCACGTTATTACATTGCAAACCCAGATTCGAACCCCCATCCCCATCTCCATGTGTTTTTATTTATACTTGTTACTTTAAAAACTTTTTTTTATTTTTTAAAATAGAAGGTTTTATGCTAGATTTTGTCTCATCGTTGTTTTTATTTTTAAAAGGAATTGTATTTTTTAAAATGATGTGATATTTTAATGTGTTATAATATATTAATTTAAATCCGGGTGCTTTTAAATAGTAGTATTGGTTTTTTTTGGTTACATGGTTTAGTGAATGGACGATATTATATTAGAAGAGTTACTCATGTTAGATTCACATTTATTCGATTTGTTTATTATCGATTTGGTCGGGAGCGAACAAGAAATGTCCGATTCGGATTCGTCGAGTGTCAACGACGAAAATGAACAGCATATCGACGAAACCAACGAAGAAATTGATGAAGATAGTTCCAACGATTCTCTTGATTCTGACGGCGACGATACCGAAGATGAAAACGACGAAGACAACAACAGCTCGGACGAAGAACTGATTAACAATATCGTGATGAGACAGAATGCCACCAGCACAAATCCCAATGCAATTAAGGTAAATACAATAGCCACTGATTTATCTTTCCACCCGGATAAAAATGTGGTAGCAGTCAGTGACATGGAAGGACACGTTTTATTCTACGACATAGATAATGCTTCGACTAAAGTGAACGATATCGTTGTACATAACGACAGTATAAGGAGTATCGATCATTTCCCCGAAGGTAACAGAATAGCTTCTGTGTCAAGTGACGGATCGTTCTCCTTCACCAATATTGAAACTAAGAAAATAACACCAGTCAATATAGATTCCGAGATTGATTTGGAATTTTACGTTGTTAAAACTTTAAATAAGGACATTTGTATTACTGGCCATGAAAACGGTTGTGTCAAATTGTGGGATGTGAGGACTGCAAGTCAAATTGCATCGACTGACGCATCTGAAGATACAGTTAACTTTATACACTATGCTAATAATGTCAGCCGTGTTTATCTAACTACAGGTTATGGCGAGTTAATCGTATACGATGTAAGAAATTGTAAAAAGTTTAAACCTTTGAAAAAATCCGATCCTTTTACTTCAGAGTTAACGTGTTGTACAACTCTTCGTTCAGATCGTAATGTAATATGCGGTTCCGGTCAGGGTGATCTATTATTATTTGATTGGGAACCGTTTGATTACCAACCTTATAAACCTAATAATACCAAAAAAGAAATCTTATCTATTGTCGGAGCAACAGAGAATATTGTGATAACGGGAAACGAAAACGGAAATATCAATGCTTACCATCTCTACCCTAACCGACCTATTGGTCTCATAGGTACCCACAACAAATGGGATGTCACCAAATTAGACATCAATCATTCCGGTAATATATTAGCTTCGCTAGCCGAAGATGAAATTAAATTCTGGGAGATTTCCTTCTTAGAAGATGTCGAAAACGTTATCACGAGGAATCGTGAAAGAGACAAGACTTCGTACGCTCTGCCTTCAAGTCAACTTATGAGCCGACAGGAATTCTTTTCCGATTTGAATGAAGATGATAATACGTAATGTATATTAATATTTTTCTGTTATATATATTATTTTTTATATATATTATATATAAAATTGTAATTATAAGATTATTATGAACTTTAAAAAAACTTTTGTTCATTATTTAAGAAAATATCCTGCGGTTATCTAACCTCTAGTTTGTGCTATGGTATTTTGGCTATTTATCCAGGTCTTAGACTTAAATTATTAATATTATTATTAAACCTCGAGAGGTAATTTTCTTGATTATCACACACTACAGTCTTCACACAACTAGACTTAGTGCGTTGACAGTGCGGGAAATTGAGTGACACAAAGATTGGCCAACCTCTCTGGGGGAAAAAATAAAGCCACTATGTCTGTGGATAGAGGTGGGGCAGCGTTTATCCAGACGGCCTCTCCCCTCCACTAGAGACATTTATCTTTGCCTAGTTGGATGAGAACCAAAGAAGCACTCTTGGCATGCCTAAAAATGATACTTTCAAAGCTACATTGACAGCTATAAGCCTCGTTTACTCAGTGATGGTTCTGTTGTTGGTTTGACTTGAATTTTTTAACATGAAGTGGTTTGATATATTGATTAGAGGAATACATGATATTTCCGAGATTAGAATAAAATATTATTTTGACTTTAGACTAAAACAAGAGTGAAGAGGGCTCATGCAAAGGAATGGTATGTATGTAACCCCTGTTTGTATGTAAAATGATTTAAACAATGGTTCGGTTTTTAACAGCAATTTCCAGTGTTAACCATATTCTTCTGTGAATCCAGAAGGAATAGAAGTGTAGATTAATTTCTCAAGGAAGACAATCAGAAATAAAACCATTGGTGGTTACCACAACCAAATTTATTAAAACCAACAGGACTCAAGCACCTCTTACATGGAGTTTTCCCAATCTTTTTTTATTTAACTCATATTTTCATTTACTTAAAACAGAAGTGTTTTAGAAAATGTGTTGTTATAAAGCATATTAAATGTTCCAATTTTTGTTAACTTTGTGCATTATCCACTTTGACGGTTCTCATGATATAAAAGCTCTAACTATAATAACACACCTTCACAGAGGGCTTACAGAGTCTGGGAAATATAAATTATATTTTTCCCTAAAGAAAAAAGCCTGATTTTTATAATATATCCCCCTACCTGATATCACAATACTCCAGCCATAATAGTTTTTCAGTTATACATTTTTTTTTTTTAACATGAAGTAGATTACGTTTTGAAAACTCAATTTGAGTCTATAAATCTAGAATAGGATGAAATAAATACGGCACTTTTATAGAAAAAGGCCCCCCTACTTTATTTTTTTATTTCCATCCCTATTCACCATAAAAGGGAGGTAAACTGGAGAGGAATGATTTTGATCCACCCGAGTTGACCTTTAATTGTCACTCTGGACGAATTGTGAACTTAAAAAACTTGCATTTATTTTTTTTCTTGTAAAATACAATTTATGGTAAATATGCACTTGAAAATCCACCTAGTTCTAATTGCCCGATTGAATTCGAGTTTTTTTATACTGTTCCTTTTTACAAATTAACAACTTTTAACAAGGCTCTCTCCGGTAAAGTAAAATTTGTTATTTAAAATATATATATAAAATATCCACACACATACATTAGGAAAATGTAGGGAAACAGGGGGTTTATAAGGCTGGGGGATTCACTTAGAATAAACAAGTTTTTTTTTTTTTTTTTTTTTTTTTTCCAGCACATAATAACCATTTAAAACATTATGCTCTCACTCACTTATTCTTATTACTCACACACAATATTTATTAGGAACCAACTTTTATGTACAAAAGTGTGA
>KZ652288.1:158536-169366 GCA_001010745.2 Gerris buenoi
ACTACAGTCTATAAGATTAGAGTTGGCACAATCGAAGGCGGGAAAAAACAAACTTGGAGGTAGTTTTGGGGTTATAAAAAGGGAAAATCGGTGTTGCCATGTTATATTTTTTTTTGTGGAACAGGGGTAGAGTAGAGCATTTTTTTTCTGAAGTTGCATTCAACACGGGGGACCAATAAAATCGTTTCTTTTAAAAATTTCCCGTCTTTTGACTGTGCCAACTCTAATCTTATAGACTGTAGTTAGTTTAAACAATTTTTTTATGAAAAATAAGTTACATTATAAATTTTGTTTGAATTAAATTATTATAAGTATCAGTCGAAGGGAAAAATAAAAAGGAAATATTAAAACCCAGATCAAACAATTTCGGTGAAGATAAATGTGCGTTCATCTCTACGGTGAATTATAAATCTATTTTCAAAATGTTCAAGTAATTAAATTTTATAGTAAGTCAATCAAATATGGATTACGCGTTTAAGTTAAAATCTGCTTAAAATCTTCCAAGGTTTAAACTAATATAATATGTAAAACAGTTTGAAGAACAACATTTGCAGTTTAAACTTGGATTAAGTGTAAATTTAAAAATCTATACAGTCTTTGATAAATGATTTAGTGCGTTAACATCGCGGGAAAGACTGAAAGACGAAAAAATGGGTGGGGAGCTATGAAAACTTGGGAATTTAAATCCCTAAGCTCTTATAGGTTCCCCACTCCATTTTATTTTATTTTATTTTTTTTTTTACTTTCCCGCGCTTTCAACGCACTGAAGCTTATTTTGCGCTGACTGTTAGATATAGAGATGCATTTAATCCTAATATTAGAATTGAATTATATTTGAACTTACATATCTAAACGGAGAAACAAAAATTAATGCTCATTTGTTAAAACACTATAGAATCTTACTTATGAACCCTTCTTCGATTTCTGGTTTCAGGAGTGCGTATTTGTATCGGTCTTTCCTCCTCTATATTAATTATATTAATGATTTGAATATTTATTAGGCATGTATTGATCATCAATTTTAACTTTCTAACCATTAAACTTTCACCCTCTACGCATTCTGTATCGTGAAGATAATTTCGTCATGGTTTTAAATGAAATTGAAACGATGTTAGAGAAAATTGCATGGCTGAATATGAATCATTAGAATGAACACGGGCACTGTACCGCTGTACATTGTATGCATGGCTGAACAAACATGGACCGAGTTAATTAAAGACTCTAAAAAGATAACGGTATTATCCATACTATCTATAATATTAAACTAACTGTCAACAGAAGATTTATTTTTGTAATTTTAGTTCAAAACATGGTTTTTATAATTGTAGTGTGCGCTACTGGATTACTCATTTAGATTTAGATCATTTAGAATTTAGATAAATAAATATTATAATTAGTCACAGAAGATCATATTTACAATAAAAAGGATTACTGGTTAGCGTTACTGATCAGGGTGTCTGAGAAGTTCAACGCTCTTTTTCTTAGGGCTAAAAGTACAAATCCTAAAAATAATCTGGGCTGTATTCCCAGACAAGAGGGACATTAAAACACACTACTGACTATATCCCTACATGTTTAGCATGATAAGTATCTGTACTCAGGGCTCGATTTGAGGCGGAACGCGGCGGAACGGCGTTCCGGGACCTCTCTCTCTGATAAATAAAAAAAATGATCGGCACTAAGATTTGCACTAAGAGTGTGGATTTATATCTAAAACTGCTTAAAATGCTGTTTTTGAACGTTATTTTTGAAATTGTTCCCGGGGGTGGACCCTCGGAATGAAAAAATGTTATTAAGGAAGCCGGTTCCTTGACTTGTTTTGTTTATTTTTGTCAAAATTTCACTTTTTTTGTAGATATAGAAAATATAATCACGGTCTTGTTAAAAGTAAAATTGATCTGTGCTCACGCTTATTTCAATGTATTATTACTAATATACGCTGTATTACAATACTTCGTACTTAATCCAAGAAAAAAATTCTAACTATCTATTTAATGAGACAAACAAAATTTTTAAATAAGTTTTTTTTAGTAAAACGAACACTGACATATGATAGCTAAATTTATTAAAGTGGGCATAAACGTTTAAAATAAAGAAATCAACGTTTTTACCGATATCTTACGTTCTAACATAACGATTTTTTCTAAAACTTCTTACACATTGTCTAAAGTACAATTGAAACAGACAAGTAAAATTTCAACCTGATACAAGCAGAAGCTCTAGAGTAGGGAAGAGATATATTTTATAGTATTTTAAATTAGTGGCCGGGTAGATAGAAAAAGTCCTATTTCAATCCAACATCCTTTAACAAACATACTCTTTAACTAACTCTCTCTATATTAACTAACTCTTATATTCAATACATATTTATTGCGAGACGCTTGCTTTAATGATACAAATAATGCTTGTCTTTTAATTTTGCTTTAACTCCGCTAGGTACAAACAGTTAGTTACTTTTAATTTTGTCTCTTTTCTGACTCCGCCATGTATAAGTAGTTAGCAGCGTATACGTACTTAGCAGTGTGATTTTATCATTTATATTTAATGAAAAATGTAAGGAACTTTGTTCTTACCGGAACGAATATGGTGTGCGGGACGGGTGTCCCGCACACCACATGTATTGATTTGTTTATATTTTTTATTTTAATTTTGACTGATTCTTGCTATCCTTAATTTCTATTTAACTTACAGTCTATACCCACATAGTTAATAGAAAGTTTGATTTAAAAGAATTTAATATTTTCTGCAAGATCTTATTGTACAATTTTGAGATGAAGTAAAGTTCACATTTAAAGCAAATAACATTTGAATTTTGTAGATGAAATAATAAACAACCGAATTAATTATTAATTGTCAATCATTGAACAAACTCTATAAGATTCGATGATGTGAAGTTCGGTTCCCGTCGATGAAACCACGTATTTTTAATAGGCCATTATTTTTTATTTAATAATTTATACACAATTCTATTTTATAAATTTAAATGATTCAAGTTTAAATAAAATAATAGATCAATAAATACTTTTTTTAAACAAAAATATACTATATATATTCAAATTTAAATTACTTAAATTGAATATTTAATTTTTTTTATAAAAATAAAAAACATTATTAGTTAGTTTATTATAATAATAAAAGAAAACTGTTAACTGCTAATCTGCAAATTATTGTGGCACATAGCTTTCTCACGTCTTTTGAACGAATGGTCATATGGGAATTTATAGTTGTTTGGACTTGCTTCGATTTCCAGTGGGGTCACACTTATTTTTCTACAATATTAAATAAGTGCAGACGGTTAAATTTAATATGGGGCCATTTATGGGCTACTTTCATCAAATGCTTAAAATTTCTTAACAATTGGACGAGTAGTTTTAAACTATCATCCTTCTTTAAGTACTTAAATTCAATATAAGTGTTAATAAAGAAATATTTGTGGGCTTGCAAAAGATTTTTCTTCTTATTTATTAAGAATATTACAACTAAATTAAAAATAATTTAACAATTAACATTGTTGATCAAGTTTACAAGGACAACAGATGCATGCAAAAGAGAAAGCAATGGGCACTGAAAGTCTAAATTGACATGGAGCCAACAATATCATCAAAATAAAATTATTGGTTTTTTAATTCATAATGGTTCGTGAAAATGTTGAACGACAGACTGACAAGAGACCACAAAAAAATTTTTTGAATTTGGATACAAAAATTGCATTCTTAAGAATGATCGCCATGCTTAAAACTAGGTAACTATTTGTCCACGAATTTTGATGCCAAGCTCAATTTATTTCTTACTTATTTTAACTTTCTCATAAAAAATAATAATAAAAAATAATATATACTTACGGGAAAAATATAAAGAGGTATCCAAAAAAAAAATGTAAAACAAAAGATGGTCAGTTGTTGAGATGTAAATTTTCTTGTTCGATGCACTTACAACAATGATTTTTTTACAAATGAGACGCATTTAGGATGTACCGTTTGCTTTATATAGTAGTGGTGGGGGGAGGTTTCCTTTTTAGTTTTCATGGTGTGTACTTCTAAGGAATCCTACAGCTGCAGCAGTCGAGTGGAGAGAAAGAGTAACAAGTGGGGGATCGAAACAAGCTTCTCATTGGTTGTTTAATGGTAATTTTCTTTTTTGAAGATCTAAAGAGGTTGCGTTTATGATTATCACTTTAAATCAAATAGATTTTTTTCCCCTTTGATAATTAACAGTGTTTATTATCCTTTTTTATTATAATAATAAATTAAACTGGGTTTACAGATATTATTTTTACCATCTAGTTGGATTTAGTAGAACCTTAGTCAATATTTTCTATAACATGCTATCCTTATGTGCATTGTCGGACTGGGGGCTTTCTGGGGCCTTGGCAAAATTTTGTCTTGGGCCCCCTAACAACTTTCTCATATAAAGAGAAAGTATTGTGATGGCGCGAAAATTTGATTTTGAGATTTTAATGGATTTACACGTTTTGAGGTGTAAATCCATTAAAGGTTGGACTTATGGGACTCAGGTCCCCTGAGTCCAAAAAAGTGTTTTTTAAAAAATGTCTGTCCGTCGTCTGTCTATGCAGACCTTGGAGCCTAAACTACTGGGCTGATTTTGTCGAAATTTGGCATACATTTTTAGAAAAATCATACCCTGAGGTGAAATCGAGATATGAATTTTAGCTCCAAATTTGGGGGCGATACCCCCCTAAAACTTTGAAAAAAGTGAAAAAAAAAATATTTCTCAATAATAATAATAAAATAGAATGACCCCTCGTAAATGAAAATATGACAAAAGTTAACATAACATCAATAACTGTACTCTTAAAGAGCTTTCCAACTACGTGTATCTTGAAGCATATATATACTATTTTAACTTTTGTACCCTGTACCAATTTGCACCATTTAAGATTTTTACCTTCCTGTGGTTGGTCACTATGACTGTGCCGAATTTTGAGCGGATTGGCTCAGCTGTTCAGGAGGAGTATACATATACATCCGAAAAAATGTCAAGTGTAGTATAAGAGCTTCGCTTCGCTCAGCTCAATTAACTCGTATATGAGAAAGTTTGTCTGAGTTCTCTCGGACCAATTTTTAAGTTTTTTACTGAATATTCATATACATTATAGTAATTTTGTAGAGCATTAATTATTAAATATTAACTATGATGTCATATGCCCTACTATGCTTTTTGTTTTTTTAAATAAAGAAGGAATTTTTATATTATTTTATTTACTATAAGAATCTTATTTTAAAACATTATTTTACAAATAATAATAAACGGAAAATCAAACTTGATCTGAAGACAATTACTTTTAAGAGGCATAATAAAGTAGGCTAGCAATAATAATGAAACTGTGTAGTCCAGTCAAAACAAACAAAAAAAAAATAGCTAAATTCGCAAAGCGTGATGTAGTTCTGATTTTTTTATATGTTGTTTGGACCAGTTAGGGTAGTGTGATCCTAAGTTTGCAGCTTCGAAAAACCTGTGCTAGCTGCGTAATAGCTGAAAAACTGAAAAATTTTCGTACTTGTTTCAGTTTTTGCCATATAACTCGTAAACTATGAGTTTGGCGGGGTTAGGAGTTATTTTCATTTTTAAAGTACAGTAAATTTGCAGCAGCATAAGCTCAACCGGAGTACTGTACGACCAATAGGTTCCGAGATATGGCACTTCAAAAATTGACTATGTTTTTCAAAAAATGGAAATTTTAAGTATTTCTCTCGTTTCGGGCCAAATATCGGCATAAAGCAGCCCACCTACGAGAAAATTCATGAGAAACAAATTTGTAGTAAATTTAATTGGCTTTCTCTTAAGTACAAAATGAAGTCTGTAGGCCCTGTAGTTCAGGTGCAATCGTAAAAATCACAAAAATAGAAAATTGGATTTTTGAATAAATTATCCTAAACACTGCTAATAGCAATTTGTGGGCATTCGACGAAGAAAAATTTCATAGATTTATGGTAACGGTGGAGAAGAACAATAATATATATGTAAATTTATTAAAACAAATCGTATAGGTCAATCATCGATGCTTAATGATTTTTATTTCGAGGGTCTTGGTAGATAACCATCAGGTCGTATTCCGGGACTGATGGAAGTTGTTGTGGTAATTTGGTCTTCTGGGTCTAAGAAATTAAATTGTGTGAAATGTAATTGGGTTAAAAAAAAGGCTTAACCTTATAATGGCATTGCAAGTTCATCACGGATCGCCAGACATGGGAGCACAATGACCAAAACCGTAGAACGATTGCATGTTACGCTGCCCTATCCTTCAACGAGATTGTGTTTGACTCATCGACCATCATCAAAGTGCCCCAGGAGAAACTGCTAGCCAACGACTCCAAATAAACGACGCCTCATTGACCTGTTGTGCTCTGTGTTTGAACTCAAGGATATTGAAACCAAGATAGCGACAGAAGATGCCGACTGCGACATCATCCGAACCGCCCTCGACAAAAGCAGATTCTACGAGAACGTGATCGTAGTTGCAGAGGATGTGGACCTAATCGTTCTTCTCTGTGGCTTGGGCTCGACTAAACAAAATTTTTACTTTCAGAAAAGTGGCAGAGATGAGTCAAATTGCTCTCACTTTTCCACTACTTCTTTTAACCGAGGAGATATTCGGATTTAAACTCTTTCTCCATGCATTTAGCGGATGCGACACCACCTCTGCCCTATTCTGGCAAGGAAAAACGAAATTGAGGGGTGTTTTAAAAAAAGAACCGGGATCTGATAGACGTGGCCACCGTGTTTCTTCTCCCTGATGCAAGTCACGAGGGTATAGGCGAAGCTGGAGAGAAGTGTCTGGTCGCTCTGTATTCGGTTCCGCCTATTCGTCAAGACAGCAGGAAACGCGAAGGTAAACATAGCATGGTCGCCTCCAACCAAAGAGTCTGCTTCCTTCCATTAATATCGCACTTACCATGAATCTATGAAATTTTTCTTCGTCAAATGCCCACAAATTGCTATTAGAAAAAATAATTTCTTCAAAAATCCAATATTCTATTTTTGTGATTTTTACGATTGCACCTTAACTACAGGGCCTACAGACTTCGTTTTGTACTTAAGAGAAAGCCAATTAAATTTACTACAAACTTGTTTATTATAAATTTTCTCGTAGGTGGGCTTCTTTATGCCGATATTTGGCCCGAAACGAGAGAAATATTTAAAATTTCCATTTTTTGAAAAACATAGTCAACTTTTGAAGTGCCGTATCTCGGTTACTATTGGACGCACAGAGTTGTCAATGTTTGTAAAAAGAAGCCAATTATATTTACTACAACTTCATTCCTTATGACTTTTCTCTTAGGTTAATAGTTTTACGCCGATATTTGCCCCGAAACGAGAGAAGTACTTAAAATATCAATTTTTTGACAAAAATTTCTGATTTGGAAATTGCCATATCTCGGAACTTATTGGTCGCACAGAGCTCCGGTTGAGCTTATGCTGCAGCAAATTTACTGTACTAAAAAAATAGTGAGAACAACTAACATCGAACAACGTATAGTTTACGAGGTATGAAGCAAAAACTGAAAAAAGTCCAATTTTTTTTTAGTTTTTCAGCTATTACGCAGCTAGCACAGGTTTTTCGAAGCTGCAAATTTAGGATCACACTACCCTAACTAGTCCGAACAACATATCAAAAAATCAGAACTACATCAAGCTTTGCGAATTATAGGTCTAATATGACTTGCCTAATATTCTGTTTTTGTAAGTTTTACGATTGCACCTGAACTACTGGGCCTACATACTTCGTTTTGTACTTAAGAGAAATCCAATTAAATTTACTACAAATTTGTTTCTTATGACTTTTCTCGTAGGTGGGCTGTTTTAGGCCAATATTTGGCCCTAAACTAGAGCAACACCTTTTCATGAAAAACATAGCCAATTTTTGAAGTGCCATATCTCGGAACCTATTGGTCGTACAGTACTCCGGTTGAGCTTATGCTGCTGCAAATTTACTGTACTTTAAAAATGAAAATAACTCCTAACCCCGCCAAACTCCTAGTTTACGAGTTATATGGCAAAAACTGAAACAAGTACGAAAATTTTTCAGTTTTTCAGCTATTACGCAGCTAGCACAAGTTTTTCGAAGCTGCAAACTTAGGATCACACTACCCTAACTAGTCCGAACAACATATAAATAAATCAGAACTACATCACGCTTTGCGAATTTAATGTCTAATTTGACTGGACTAGTGGTTGAAATGTTTAACATTTTTTTATTTGAAAAATCTCATTTCTAACCATATACATTACTAATGGGATCACTGACCAATCATTTTCCTAAATTCTAGAGCTGAAGAGTCTTGCAACTTGTTGGATAAAAATACAACTGTTGTGCAAATTGATGGCCCGAATGTCACCAACTTTGGTATACAGCCGTTATTTGACACTAACAAAAGGATTCCGGAAAGAATTTATTACATTTAAAAAATTTAAATTCAGTGATTTCCAGTTACTTTAGATTTCCCTAAATTTTTGGGCCACTCCCGAACGTGCTCATAATTTTTGTTGTGTAGGAAACCTTAATAAACATGTGTGTGCGAAAAATTATGTTGCTAAACCTTATAGTTAGGGAGAAAAAAATAATAAAGTTCGAACAATATCGACTGGTAAAATTTGTTTTCGAGTCCGTAAAACCCCATCCGTCGTCATCCGTAAAACCCTCGTAAAATTTTTTTTGTGTGGTTGGAGTAAATAAAAATTTCGAACGAAACCACACGATTTATTTGACATTTTAAGCCTACGAGTATCTCGGCACTCGGTAAGTCCCGAGGAGCGCTACTTTCCTAAACTTAAGAATTCCAATCACCTGAAATATAAGAGACCATATATTATAGTATTAATAATAATCGATAATTTATTTCAATTAAATAAATCTTACGGCATTGGATAAACATATTTAAAAACAATGATTTTTTTTTAACTTCGTGGGCCCTTCCTTGGGCCCCTTGAGCCCGTGGGCCCTCGGCAAATGCCGACTTGCCGACCTGGCCAGTCCGACACTGCTTATGTGATAGTTTTAAAGTACAGTCAAACCATACCTTATAACATGTACGCCAAATTTGATCTAAATTAGCCTAATAGCGAGTAACTCAAAATAGCCTCAAACGCGTGCAGTATTTTTTTTTTTTTTTTTTTTTTTTTTTTTTTAATGGACCATGGATCTTGCGAATGGATTTAGAAAAATCCGAAGACCCTGTCTGTGTGTTATTGGAGATACAACGAAGAGGTTCTTATCGGCGTATATCAGATCTACCGATACTGTCTCCCGTTTTGAACACACACATCCGCGGACACTGTCCGCGGATTTTACCCCAAAGCTCAATTTATTTCTCACTACTTTTTACTTTCTCATATAAGGAGAAAGAACTTATATACATGTAGATTTACGCGTTTTGAGGTCCCATCAGTCCAAAAAAGAGGTTTTTAAAAAAATATTTGTGTAAGAAAATTTGGCATAAATGATCAGCAAAATCATACCTCGAGGCGTAGTGAGAAATGAATTTTAACTCCAAATTTTGGAGTGCTACTCCCCCAAACTCTGAAAAAAAGTGAAAATTATTTCTCAAAAAACAGTTCCAATTATTTTGTTTAAAATTTCTAAAATTTACTCCATTTAAATACGAATCTAACAATATAAGCTGTTTTCGTTTTCCCTGGAAAATTCTAGCTTCCATTCTAGATATTGATAAAAAAAAAATCTCTGTTTTTTGTTAAAAACCGTAAACAAAACGTTTTTAGGATCTGAAACCGAAATTATATGAGAAAATTAGCCTTAGTTGCCATTTACGGATTGTTTGTTCATACATTTCTTTTTGTATCAATTTACTTCAAATATGGTGAAGGATAATGTTCATTTTGAACAATCAATTAAATTCTATAGGCTGCATCCTTATTTATTAAAGTACAAGTACAAGCATTACACTAACATGAATATAAAAAATCGGTCCGACAAATTCGAAACACTTTTAATAATGAATTGTAATCTGCCTGTCACTCAGGATAAGGACAAAGGGCCTACACAACTATATATATACAAGTTATAATTAATGAAACTTTAAGTGAGTTTTTAAAAACACTTTTTATTAATAATTACAACAAATTAAGTTTAACTTCAAAATTATAATTTTACAACAAGAGGTTGGAGTCTAGCAAGAATTACAATGATACACGAATTACTTTAAAACTAAGACTGACGGGCGCGTGCAGATTTGATTGTTTTATAGGGTGAAAACTGCTGAGTCCAGGTCTGATGCTGTCCTTAATATCGGTCATGGTAACTCCTTCCCTCTTAGATTGAAGCGTCTCCTGGAAGGATGATGCTGGGAGATGTTGAAGGGGTGTCCTGGTTGGTTTGTTTCAAAATCCGTAAGAAGTTACATCCTGAGGTGTGGCAAGCCAGTGCCAAACACAACACTGTGAATAACAATAGGCGCAGAAACGTTCTCCAAGTGCCGGCTACATAATAGGCAATGGATGTCCTTTTACTGAAATGAAAGATGTGGTACAAAGTTCCTGAAATCCAATGTTCTTAAATTTATGGAGAAGTTAGAAATCCTTTCCTTAGGCAACCGAAGGTTCCTGTTGGTTGGTAAGTCCTGAAGAGGTGGACGTATGTTGAAGGATTTTGTTAGATTAGATTAGATCTCCATCTTTTTTTGATTCCATTAAGAAAATTCCATTGAGTATATTTGACACTGTTTCATTAGTGGAATTTATTTTTATTTCTTCTAGAGAAATGAAAACTGCTAGGTATTGTGTCCTACCGACTGCGCCAGTTATAATTAATGAAACTTTAAGTGAGTTTTTAAAAACACTTTTTATTAATAATTA
>KZ652288.1:193192-204451 GCA_001010745.2 Gerris buenoi
TTTTTTTTTTTTTTTTTTTTTTTTTTTTTTTTTTTTTTTTTTTTTTTTTTTTTTTTTTTTTTTTTTTTTTTTTTTTTTTTTTTGTAAAAATTATGACTTTGGTCAAGGCAAATTTAAATTCATTCATTATTTTAATAAAATAGCAAAGTTATTAGTTATTTGTATAATATAATTAAATAATTAATAATAAAAATATAAAGCAATTCCCAGTTACCCGCGGACATATCATCAAAGGTTTTTGTGTGTTTGCAATTAAAAGAAATAAAAAATTAGGAATTTTGACAACTTCAAAAGCTTGTACATAAATGCCAGATATACATATTTTAACCAGAATATTAGTCTATATTCTATATAAGCCTAATAAGCTACCAATCGCTTATTTCACTTTTCCACAACTTTGATAGAGATAAAAACGTAAACAAGGTTCATTGATTTGAATTACTAATTGCAATAAGAAAACTATTTTCTTTTAGTTGACATTTTTTTTAAGTGGCATTCTGTGTGTGCAACAATAGAATACTGAAGAGTAAAAATTTATTAAGTAATGGGTTTTCCGAGAAAAAAAAAACATATGTACATTATTCTTAAATCACAAAAAATAGAGGAGATGAACTAATAGGCAGAATTACACAGATTTTTCCAATATTCTTCTTCAAAAAAGTTTAAAATGCTTATTTAGAATTCATAGTTAGACACATTTTGTGTAGAAGTAAACAGGGGGCATATTTAATAATGATATTCTTTTAAAGATAGTAAAGTTTTTTGCGATATCTGTTTTCAAATACAGAGTAATTACTTAATGGTGATGAAGAATTTCTAATTACTTAGAAGTTTGATATTTTCATTTGCTAGCTTGTTACTTGATTTGTTAGGTAATTAATTTTATTTTCAGATAAATTAAACTTAAATGACCAAGGGTAAAGTACTTTTAATTTTGATGGTCCCGAAAAATATTATTTTCGAAATGTGGTTCAGAATTGAAGTCTAAGTGTAATATTATTACGCTTAGCCCTCTCCTTGCTCATTTTTTAAAGTTTTAAAAAATTGAATATCAGATTAAAAAAAATAAATAAATAAATAAAAAAAAAAATAATAATAATAATAATAATTGTTAGTGGTTTAAGAACAAGCAGGAGATTTTGACAAAGAAGACTTTCACAAATCTTTCTTCTTCAGTATTCACCCGTTGGACAACTTATTTTATCTTTATCCACTCTTTAAATGACAGATTTTAATTTGGTTTTTGGTTAAGGTATTTGGACCTACCTATACCTTTTGTAAAAACATTCCAATCTATACCTTTAGAGTTATTATAGAATTGATTTTTCCTCCCTCCACTTCAGTTGTATTTATTAGTGAATTTTGTACTTATTATTAGTTTATGTGGTTGTTATCTAAACTTTATCATTGTTATAAATTGTGATTATTTTAAGCCCTTAATCTTGATAAAGAGAGATTATTATATACATATATAAATTAATCTTCTCTAACCACAGTTAATTTAGCTTTAACCCAGGGTTCAAGTTCAAGATTAACAAGCCAATCAGCAGTTAAATTGTCGTAACAAAGAACCAACATCCACCCACCAAATTTTTTGATCGCGTTAAATTTTGGAATGAATTGCAATTTATTTGAAACTTTTTCGTAATAAATATATTCGTTTAGAACAGTTTCGATTCGTTTGAATTGTTCCTCAGTAAATAGAACCGAGGGGAAATTAGCCGGTAATATAGCAACTTTATAACCGATTAGATTAGGGATCAAATTTGAAAACGACTTGCTATCAACAGTTTTGTTAGTTATAACAAGATTGCTTGTTGGAGGCTTTGAATCGTTCATAAGTCTATAAGGTGAACTATATCTCACTGAAGGTGCAGGAAAGTTAGCAACATTATCATACACAACATCATTTGGAGGAGGAGCTGAATCGTTCGCAACATTCTTATAAGTTGCATCATGAAACGTAAAAGGAAGTGAGTTGTTCGCAATACTCTTACTAGCAGAAGCACAACTCTTAGAAGGAAGTGGATCGTTCGATGAACTTCTATAATTGATACTTGTTGATGGAATTGATTCATTCAGAGGTATCGTAGAAGTTTTACTGTTGTGAGATGCATTGCTCGGAGTACTGTAACTTGAAGAAGGCAGTGAATAGTTCAAATGAATTGGATATGCAGTACCATAATCATATGATTCATCTGAACCTTTTTTACAATTCTTACTAGAACTTGATTTTTCGTACTCCGAATCGATCTTGATTTTCAGAGACGGATTCAAGATTTGCTCCCATTCGTCCCAGGTTTGATTCAACGGTTTCACCTTCAATTGATTCTTCTGATAAGAAATCTTGTATTGATAATCTTTAAGAAGTCTAATACAGTTGTAGTCCGCTTTGAAAATCAAACGAGCCAATTTATTGGCATTTTCGCATTTAACAAGAGTCCATTTAGCGACACCCAATTTTTTATTGCAATTTAGAAGACAATTGTAAAGCTCTTTGTTCTTCATGTCACAGCTATCCGGGAGTGTAACTTGAAATAGAGCTAATTTAGCTTTATTTTGCGATTCAGTCCGTTTGTTAGAAGCCACTTGAGATTCTTTTTGGTCTTTTAACTGTGAATTAACATTTTGTACTAGGGCAACATTCTCTTTTAAACTTTGTATTAGACATTCATTGGGATTTCCACTTTGTAATTGCGGTTCTTTCTTATTTGACATTTGTATTAGGGATTCTTTTAAATTTCCAATGTGTGCGAGGGGTGCACTCATATCTTTTGAAATTGATTCAATTTGTGACTTGACACATTCATTGTACTGATGTACATCTAAAATATTTACAATTCCATCCCAGGATATATTGTTAAACGGTTTGACATATATAGCTGTATGGTTATAACACAATTTAAAATTTGCTTCAAAAAGGGGTTTAATCAATTTGTAATCAGCACTAAATGTAATTTTAGCCACTAACTTCTTATTCTGTCTCAACATGATAGTCCATTCACTTGACTGCAATTTGGGATTTAACTTTACCAAAGTGTTTTTAATTGTTTTATTTTTCAAATGACTTGATTTAGGGAATTCACCGGTGAATAAAATCACCAACGGTTTAGCGTTTTGAACAACATCAGGTAAATTAGAATTTTGTTTGACTCTTCCAGTTTTATTTAATTGCTCAGTTGTTGTAGATTGAGATGAAACATTTGAACTTGAGGATTCTCGTGAAACATTTTTAATACTAGGTACTTTTGAAACAGTATTTGAAACTGACGATTCTTTTGAAACGTTTGAACTTGTGAATTCTCGTGAAACATTTTTAATACTAGGTACTTTTGAAACAGTATTTGAAACTGACGATTCTTTTGAAACGTTTGAACTTGTGAATTCTCGTGAAGCATATTTATTACTAGGTACTTTTGAAATGTTTGAAACTGATGACTCTTTTGAAACATTTGAACTTGCAGATCCTCTAGAAACATTTGAAATGGACGATTCTCGTGAAACATCTGGGATTTTATTCATATGAGGGGTCATTGCTCGAGAGACATTTTGGTCAGAAATACATTTATCAAATGCTTCGTCCCATCCATCAAAATCAGCGGGGTGAAATAGGATTTTATTACCTCCATAATAAGCTATATATTTAGCTTGTTTCAACATCTGTAAAGTATCAATATCAGCTGAAAATAGAATGTAAACATTTTGCTTTTGGCAATCTTTATCAATAATTTTCCACTTTTCCATTCCCAATTTCAGATTTGCATTACTCAACTTTTGAAGAAAATTTTCTTTTAAAAACATTTTAGTTTTTGGAAAAACACCTTCGAAGACAATATTGTTAGATTTGTTATTCTGCTCTGGAACATTCACAGAATGTGTAACGTCGCACTCCAATTCATCTTTCCATGATTTATCGCTTATAGGTGACAACTTAATTATGTCGATATTATAAAATAGACTGAAATCAAAGTGTTTTAGACATTTCATCTCGTCTCTATCAGCACAAAAGGTTAGTCTGACATCATTGTTTAGATCGTTGCGAGCAACCGAGCTCCATGACAATAAATTCAGGTTTTTATTACACTGTGATAAAATACTCAAAATATTTTTTGTAGTGTATTTGACGCTTTTTGGAAATACAGCTTGAAATGTAACTCGATCATTCACTTTGGTTGGTTTATAATCTGAATATTTATCTTCACTTTTCTTAAACAGTCTCTCGTCAATTTTATACTTAAAACCCTGTTGTTCGTCGACTTTTTTCACTGAAGACGATGAATTTTCATATTCGAAATTCAAAATGTCTTTCCACTTTTGATTATTCAACAAAGTCAACTGTACAACTTGAGTGTTATAAAACAAACTGTAATTTATTTTATCGAGACATTTAAGGAATTTACAATTTGCGCTGAAAGTCAGACGAACGCTACTGTCATTCAAATCAGTTCTCTTGACAACATTCCATGTGGTCAAATCCACGTTCTTATTACACGCAACCAAACTGTTAAATATACTTTTAGTGTCGAATCGACAACTGTAAAAAAACTCGCCTTCGAATAGAATTTTATCACTGTTAACTAAACTATCACCGCCGGACGATAATTTTCCGATGCTCATTTCTGGACTTTTAATAACTCTGATTAAATCTTCCCAAACAAGTTCGACTTTATACTGAATGCTTTTCGTCACTTTAATTACATGTTTATTTTTTAACATGTGATGAGCGGATTTGGCGTCGATAGAAAACGTAATTAAGGCACCTAACGCCCTTTCTTCTCTTTTAACGATATTCCAATCTTTCACCCAGTTATTTTCCTTGGATATTTTCTCCAACAGTTGATTATCGTTAATGCTAAACGGGAAATATCCAGAGACATTTATTCTAGGTATATTAACGCCTATATGTTTTAAAACATAAGTGCTACTGAAATGTAGAAATAATATCCAGTTTAACGTTTCCCGATTCGAGCACAAAATTAACAGCCATCCTTTCATCACGCAAATAGCATCGAAATTGAGTTCAGTTTCCAAACCGTTCTTCCAAGACAGCTGGTTTCTAAGAAACTCCTCTTTCTTATTAGTAATATGATCTTCCAGCAACTTCAAAGTTTCATCGGAAAACAAATCAAAAGGGAAATTCATTGGAGTTATACTGATTTCAAAATGATTAAAATCAGAAGAGTCAGCAACACTTTTGGTTATTTTTTCAACATCTTTGTCCCACGTGAAATCAACCGGATTTAGAAAAACATCATTCGACTCAAAATTTATTGTGTAATTGATTTTTTTCAAATCACTAATAATAGAACGCGGGGCTGTGAAAGTAATCTGAGCCTCATTGTCAGATATGGAAGCCCTGTCGACTATTTTCCACTTTTTTATCTGAGCATTTTTATTATGTTTCTCTAAAATCAATAACAAATCGGCATTTTTCAACCGGAACAAACCTTTAAAATTTCCGAAAAATGCAAATTTATGAGAAGGTATTTCAGGTAAAACAATTTTCTTACCTTTTACCTGAAGGCAAAAAGATTTTTTTTGATTATCTGGAAAACAACTAATCATTGTATTTGCTGAATTTTCAATTTTCGTTGATAAAGAAAAACTTGATGATTTATCAATTTTACAATCATTACTTGATGAGGTTATCACCAACTTTTCTGTTGGGATTGATTGAGCGGATTTATTTATCTTTAATGTTAAAGCAGTCGCTAACTTTTCTGTTGCAATAACTGGCACACTTTCATTCTTTTTCACATTTTGTTTGAATTCAATTATTTCATCAAACTGAAAAGCCATTCTTGAATTCTTTGAAGACTCTGGTTTAATTAAAACATTTTTACAATTTTTATCGATTTCATTAGCTGATTTATTAGTTTTAGCTACAACATTGACACTATTTTCTTGCAAATTTTCAATTTGTTTAGATTCTTCAGTTCTTTTAGATGTTACATCAGAATTTTTAGCTGCTTCGTCCATTATAAATACGGTGTTTATACTCATATCTTGTTTTATAAGGTTTTTTTTTACTTCATTAGTTATAACAGTTGGATTAATTTGTGCTTGAGATTTGTCTAACCTATCTGATAAAAAATTATTATCAAAATTAGCATCATTCTCCACTTCAGTGGTGGAATTTTCATATAAATTGTCTTCATCAGTTGAACTTTCATCGATGTCACTTGAGTCATCGGTTTCATCTGATTCACTCAGTTCTGCTTTCTTAACGCATCCATTTTTAACTGTGAGTCCAAATTTACTCAGAACATCTAACATATCTTTATCACCAACGGCCGATCCGTATGTTGTACCGTTTGAATCGCTATCACTAGAATCGCCACCACCTTGATCATCATTATCATCATCGGAATCACTTTCACTACTGGAATCATCAATCTCAGATGAATTTGAATCTTGACTTTCATTTAACTTTTTTATGGATGTTAATTTTAAAGGAATGTTCGAATCAAGCAGCCTAAAACAAATATTAAAAGATTGAAAAGAAACAGAGAAATTACGATTATTAAGCCAAACAAACGATTGATTATCTATTACAAATATAACATGAGCAAACGAATCTGAATTAACTATATCGGTAACTTTCCACGTCTTAATATTGAAAAAACCAGTAGATTTGATCAAAATTTCTACAATTTCCTTTGAACTTTTATTCGAACATTCGGGAAATGAGCCGGAAATAAAATGAAAATTGAAAATGATATCTTGATCGGTCGCTCGATTCCATTTTGCACAATAAGACTGTTGCAGGCACCCATTCCGCAAATCTGACAGCGCCTGGAATTTGAATTTGATTTCAGATCGAACCTCTCCTTTTCCCATTGGTTCACAACCATATGAAATCCGTCCTACTGCTCTTTCGATCCGTTTAGTCTATGAACAGACAGAAAAACAAAACGTTGGTTTCGAGTTACTTTATTAACAAAATATCGGAAAAAAAAAAAATAAAAATAAAGGTACTGAAGTAAGGATATACATTGTTTTAAGTGCCTGCAACCAAAAAGGCCCTAATAATGCTACACGAGTTAATCTTGTTATCAATATTCTATTGTGGATTTTAATAAGGAGCTTTACAGTTAATTCTTAATTTTCGCATTCGTACGGACCCAAAACACACCGTGAATGTTAAAATTGCAAAATGTGCAGGGAAAAGTGGGTTAAGTATAAAAGGTTCATTTAACTAGATAAAACAACACCATTACTAAAAATTAATACTGAATCAAATAAAAAGCAAAATTAAGATTTCACACGCCACTTATACAGTAAACACGTCTCACCCTAGTTTACCTAAAATCTTAATTTACTTAATTTCATTACTTTCTTTGACTGGTTACATTTAGCAATGTTATGGAGGCATGGATGAATTACAACAAAATTAATTATCAAACAGAGAATGAATCTATTTAGTGCAAGACAGTAAGAAACAAAACTAAAATAAAATTTTTATAAAGAATTTCTTTTCTCCCTAGAAAACATGTGAAGATGATTGATTCCAAAACTTAAGTTTATCACCCCAATTCTCTGAAAAAAACAACATCTTAATAGCCCTACAAGTGACAATTTTATTTCGATAAAACTATCCGAAAAATAAACGGAGAAGGAATGCGAGTGTTAAAATTAGGTTGAAAATAAATAATTGAGAAAGTTAAGAATTAATAACTTCGAGATGAGGAATAAAGAATAAAGCCTCTTCATTACTGCAAAATACCAACTATCAACCACAAGCAGTCATCTTGTGAGAAGAGAAGACTCTTGGTGAGAAGAGAAACATGTGTGAAGGATTAAGTGTCAGAGTAGAAGTTAAACATTATGGCCATAGGTCTTCAAAAACTCTGTTGGAAGTCCTTTCTTGCGGCCCTACAGGTCTTTAATGCATCACCCCTTAGTTTGATGCACACAAGAAAATTCCGGTATCCAAATCGCAAATGAATAATTCAAACGAAATAAAGAGGCACCAACAGAATTCGTATAAGATTCTCTAATTTAACCGCTTGGGAAAAGCACTTAGAATAGCATTTAGATTCAAGCAACTGATGTTGCATAGTACTATACGGACTTATTCAGACTATAGATTATAAATCGCTTCGGAATGAGAACAAAGAAGCGATCAAGGGAGCAGAGTTAAGAGGGTATATAGTCCAGTCAATATAGGTTTTTTCTTCGGAATATTTTAATGTACACCTCCTAGGGTTATCACTAGAAATTAATTTTCGATTTTTTCTCCAGGGACCTTCCTAAAAGTTTTCAATTGGCTAAAAAAATTCTTGTCTTATTACATTAAAATATTTGTTTTTTTATACATAAAACCCCTTATATCTTCCAAACTATAGGTCCCATCCACTTGATTCTTGTTTTAATCGATTCAGCGTAAAAAAGTGCATAGAAAATGATACCCCACTTGCTTAGCTAAAGTCCTTTAAATTTTACCCTCCTCCTCCCCCCCTCTAAAAAAGAGTGAAGCGTACATAAAAAAGTTAGGGACTTTTCATATATTATTTGCAATGACATAACAAAGCTCTCTGTGAAAAAAAATCGTGGCTTAAAATTATTCCGAAGGAACACCCTTTTTTTTTGCCTAATTTTACTGGACTAATATAGAGCTATAGAAGAATTAAGGAACTACAGTCAGATTATCTAAAGTTTTGACTTTTGACAGCACGGGAAAATCTGTGGGGAGCCAATGAGAAGTCAGGATTTTGAATGCTGTAAGGTTGGGCCAACTAGGCAAACAAAAATGTCACCGGCCCCACCCCTCCTACAGGCCTAGTGGCTTTTTTTTTTTTCATAATTTAGGTTGGCCAATCTGAGTGTCAAAAGTCAAAACTTTAAATAATCTGACAATAAAGGTAAGGGATATGAAGGCTTAGGTCAGGTATAACATTATTTTTCAAATGCTTAAAGCTACAATAATATCCTTATTTTACTATATCTAAATTATACGTACCATAAAACTAAAATACGTTATTCAACAAAATTATGTTTTATAGGTTTTTACAAGGGCAGAGTTATTAAGGATAGATCTTTCATTAAAACATTCTATATTTGTGTCTTGGATGATATTAAATGTTGATTACTGTTAAATGTAAATATGCGACATTATTGCTGTTACTTTTTATTAACCTCTCTTAAGCCGGGTTTACACAGGTAGAGTTAACAGGAGAGTAGAGTGGCGAGTAGAGTAGCTAGTAAAATTGGTAGAGTGGGAAGTAGAGTGCACTTCTGAGCATTTTTACGGGTTTCTATAGGTAGAGTTACTCTACTCGCTACTCTACTCTCCTGTTAACTCTACCATGTAAACCCGGCTTTAATAATAATTATGAAGTGTTACCACAAAATCTCAGTCAAAATAACCAATCATAAAAAGGTAAAACACTCGTAATTCTTTTAATTTTATTTGATTGCTTTAAAAGAAAACGACCTCATCAGTTCTTATAGCGAAACTACAATCATTTCAAACTCTAACCAGGTTTAGCTACTTATACTTTTTTAATTGGGTGAGATATATATTATTTTCATAGAGATTCTTTTGTTGATTCAAGTTAATCACTCAAGCAAATTTATCTAAGACAACAAATATTAACATGCTTAAACTAAGATGTTATTATAATATTATGACCAAGGGAATAAGCATAAGTTCTACGTACAACTGTAATAAGAAATTATAAAAAAATAAGCACACCAATTAGTTAAAAAGAATTTCTCTACACTAGATGCAGTAGTCACTTTAAAACAATTAATTGAAAAGTCAAATGAATAATCAGATATCTCCATGCCTACTACTTAAAGATTTTAAAAAGGCATTTGATAGGGTGATGATAATGTCAATTCTAGCCACTCTCATAAATCTTCAGTTAGATGAAAAATATTACAAACTTTTTAATTATATTTACAGCTACACTAAAATAAAAAAAAATACAATAAGGATTGGAAAAATATATAGACGTTGGAAGAGGGCTGAAAAAAAGGAGAACCGCCATTTAAAAAATTGTTCACTATTGTCTTAGAATATGCATTTAGAAAACTAGACTGGGAAAATATAGGATTCAGGATAAATGGTAAATATTTTAATAAAGTCAAGTTTGCAAATGATATTGTTCTAATAAGAACTTTTGCTTAGAAACTTCAAAAAATGATATACGAGTTGATTCAGAGAGTAGGAAATATAGGCTTAAAAATAAATATTTTTAAAACAAAGCTATGTTTATAAATACAACAGGACAAGTTAAAATCAATAAATCAATGGAGATATAATAGAAGGAGTTTAAGTAATTAAATAATAGTTGGTTTTGTTTTAGATATATTTGTGACTAGATTATCACAGCTTTGATAACAAGGTACTTAGACAGTGTAAACATTCTAGTATTCTAGTTAATTTATATTAAATATGACACTCACCCAAGCATTATCGGTACTTCGAAGGGAGATGGTGAAGAGAAGGAAGTAAACAGCCTCTAAGTGAAGTTCGTCTCCTTTATCGATTAACTGTTCAGTCAGGTGCCAGTTGTATGTTCGATCGAAAAATGGAACGCTAATACAAGACATCTCACCAATGAACCTGAAAATATAGGAGGAAATAATAGTTGTTACTGGAGATCTCTTTTTTTCTTAAGACGGGAAGAGAGAGAGGGGGTGGGTTGAAGGCTCGGGTCCAAAATCAAAGACCAAATAGGTGGTCAATTGACCAAACCTGGCCTCATCCTGTTTAATACAGGACAGAAGGGAAACAGCTACTTTACACACCCACTTGATAAGATCATCAGTGTGAAGCAAGTCATAAGGGCCCCATAAAATCTTCAACTTGTTGTCAAACTTGGTTGAAGTTGGACTGAGTATAAAGACATCAAAAGCTTTTGACATTTGAGGGCGGAGTGCGGAGTATGATGTTGTGTCAACCTGTTGGAGTGTGTATGGACAAGTTTATGGGGCCCTTTACCTCTCTGGGATTCCAACAATTACCAAGGTGATTGCTAATGATCTTGGTTTTATGCAAGAGTTCTGCAATACGCCGGGGAAGTGTGACGTCACTTACGTAAAATAGTGTGTGTTGTTAGGTTAGCTGGCTCATAATATTGAATGTACCACTGGGTTTTATCAGTGCTATTTTACTTTATTATTATTTTTTAATCAATTATGTGTTTTTTCATCTATAATGTATACATTTATTGGCTTATTAATGATGTTACTGATATGTGATAAGGTTAAAAACAGTTAAAAAAGCTTTTAATTGAGTAAAAAGAGCAC
>KZ652289.1:4022-15172 GCA_001010745.2 Gerris buenoi
CTAAACATAATAATTTATTCATAGCATGACAAGACAGTAACTATACAGCTTAATTAAATGATTTTATAGATACAGATATTTATATAGTAGTTACCTCTGTCGTAATAAGCTCTCAAGCTAAAGTGTTATTAATGTGATAAATTTACAATACTCTTTAAGCTATGAGTAAGGTGTAGAGGAAACATATTATTATTTAGATGGTAATATAAATACTTCTTTTTTGCTGTAATGCGACAGAACTGGATGACGGTTCGTTTAATATTCCAGAAGTTACTATTATTGTAACGGTCATTCAAAAACGTTTTGAACTTGTCGTCTAATTCCTTAATGAGAGATGTTTCATCAAGGTTGATGTTGCTGATATGTGTCATGCTGCAAACTATGACTTCAAACTTCAAGTATGATACTGGAGAGTTTGAAACTGGAGAGTTGGATCATCCAGTAGTTGATTAGTAGTGATGCTATCTGTACCCTGAATAACTATTTTCTATATTAATGCGGATCCTATAAGGGTAGAAGGAAGGAGAAGAAGAAGACTAAACTAACTTCATCGGCAACGTTTCGGCTTAGCCAGCCATTTTCGAGCCTAAACATAATAATTTATTCATAGCATGACAACACAGTAACTATACAGCTTAATTAAATGTTTTTATAGATACAGATATTTATATAATAGTTACCTCTGTCGTAACATCTTTCGATGTCTCATGGTGAATTTGAGGTTTATGTTTTCGACACTTAATTTCGCTAGTACATTAACTAGTAGTTATTTTTATATTATTTTACCAGTTTTAGGATATCTGATGAGGTGAACTACCAGTTCCCTAACACTTCATGTTTCTATCACATTAATTAACTCTTTAGCTTGAGGGCTTATTACGACATTACTAAATATAAACGACTATTATATAAATATCTGTATCTATAAAATCATTTAATTAAGCTGTATAGTTACTGACTTGTCATGCTATGAATAAATTATTATGTTTAGGCTCGAAAATGGCTGGCTAAGCCGAAACGTTGCCGATGAAGTAGTTTAGTCTTNGTAAAAAAAAAAAATTGAATGTAGTTATTATTATTATTATTTACAATAAAAAATAAAATCTAATTAATTAACCAAAATCAATTTTACTCTCGAATTTTAATTATTCAGAATATTAATTTTTAGTTTTAATTTGTAGGTTACAAAAGTATTTTGCTGTCCACACTTTTGGGGTCTCTTAATCAATGCCTCATAATTAAGCCGCTGTTCTAATATTTCTTTATGTTTAGCAACATTATTATTAGCTTTCAAATTAGAAGTTGAAATAGATAATTTACCCAGATTATATCCTATTAGCCATTGAGAAATAATCAGGATTTCACAAGATTTGTCCCTGACAAACATTTTAAGCTAATAAAAAGCGTGTAAAAACTATAAAATATACATAGTAATTTTGTTGATAGCTTTCCTCCTAATTTCTTCGAGGTAAAATAACCTTACCCTTGTAACAATAATATTGTTTTTGCTTCTGAGCTGGTACTGTTTTAAATTGCTACTCCCTTAAGTTGTTTTTGAATAAAAATGACTTTGACTAAATAACAATTAAGAATAAACAGGTCAAGTGTGTGCTAGTCAGCACACTGCGAGGGTCCGTAGGCAGCACTGTATTCTTTAAGTAGTACCCTATTGATGGTGTGTTTTAAAATGCTAAAAAGCTTACTTTGAACTATTCTATGAGTCTAATATTTTCAAAACAATTAAGCAAACTTCTGATAAAGTATTTTTTGCCACTGAACCGGAAAACAACCATATAAATACATTGAAAAGACCATACTTATAAAAAAAAGAACGTATTTTGCCAATAAAAAATAAAATAATTATATTTTCGAAATTTCCAAAAAGTGGTATCTTTACTTTTGGTCGAAGAATGTGCAGGAATTTTTTCAGATTTTTTGCACTTCACATAAGGGAGATAGAGGGGGGGGGTCACGTTTCACACCCACTTCAAACGTGCCTACGCTCGCCCTATCAAAGTTATAACCAAAGAATTATATATTTTTATAATCAGCTCAAGGTACCCTTTAATATGATACCCCTCATGATGTCGAAAAAAAAATTAAAAAAATTAAACCTTNCTACGCTCGCCCTATCAAAGTTATAACCAAAGAATTATATATTTTTATAATCAGCTCAAGGTACCCTTTAATATGATACCCCTCATGATGTCGAAAAAAAAATTAAAAAAATTTAACCCTTAAGTTTTTTTATCCTAAATTTTTTGAAAAATATTTTTTTTAAGTCGCTATATTTTTAACATGTGTGGGTAGGTACAAGACATGTACATGCCAAATTTTAAAGTCGTCAGACGAAAGGTGTAGCCGAGAGAGCATGCGACGGACAGACAGACACACGCACGAAAATATAAGGGTCCTTGGCTTTTGCCTACGGACCCTAAAAAGGGATGTTTAAGGTGGATTCACACCTACGGTCACGGACAGGGCTGATCAAGGACAGGGCACGGCACGGTCTCGGTCTACCCATTCCCACTGTCCGGACAGGCAGCAGTCGGTCAAAGGCAGAATCTCCTTTCCTCAACACTACATCCGTACCACTATAAAGTCTTTCAGTAATTTAAAACTGTGTATACTTTTTGATTTTTTTACTGATATCGCTGTGAAAAGGATCAGAAAAATCATACAGAACCTTTTGTTCTCGAACATATTCAATCATTTTCTCGTCATTCATCCCGAAATAAACAATGCGAAAAAATAAACAAAATAAGACACAATGTAAAGAAATGTTCTCATACGAAATAAATTTATATTCAAATCATTTTGTTAAAATTGAACACCTTCTTTAATTTGTATAAAATATATTTTTTCTTGATAGATGTTGTAGGTAATACCTAGATACTATCAAAAATTGTTAGTTTTCATTTATATTTATTTCATTTATATATTATTTCGACCTTTTTCTCTCTTTATAAGGTCATTTTCAATAATTTTTCTTTTAATACAACTGAAACATATTAATAATAGGTATATTAATTCAAAATTCCTTCGTTTTCTTATAATTTAACATTAGCTTTTTTGTTGTGAATAATAAAATTTGGATTTTTCATCACAATTCCAACAAATATTTAAAAAAATCCTATTTTTTTATATATATACAAAGTAATATAAAATTTTGCTTCCGAGCTTACAAAAGATAATGGAAGCTATTTTTTAAAAACTTACAATCTGTGTATAAATAGTTGAAACATTTAAAAATTCCTCCATAAGAGTCCGTCATAATTCAATCAAAATTGAAAAATATACTATGAATAATTATATAGTTAACATATTTTAAAAATACACTGTTCAAAAATTAAATAATAAATACAATACATATATATTTAAAACAAAGAAAGAAAAAAAAGAAACATTACATTCTAAATCTATTTTATTCATATTAAAATTTGTTCTAGATTTACACCGTGAACATTGGAAGAAAGAGAACATCACTTTATTTACTTGTCATAAAATTCTCATAAATTTATTGATATTATTATATAAATTAGTAAAAACACTATGGCAATGGCAATAAAAACCAGTAGATACGAGGCGAACCGAGAGTTGACTGTCCGTAGGGCTCTCACACTGTCGGTCTGATCACGGTACGCACAGGGCAAGCTCTGGTCTAGATCGCTCGGCAAGCAACCCTGATCAGACCGTGCCCTGTGCGTAGTCGGACCGTGCCGAAGGTGGGAATGCTTCTATATATAAACATAGAGAGCGACCTTGATCTGATCTGACCCGACCGTGATCAGCCCTGTCCGTGACCGTAGGTGTGAATCCACCTTTAGTCGAATTTGCTTTGGGGCAAAGGAATATCCCACTTCTGTTTTTCTAGTCTAAAGAAGAACATTCCCTACACCTTCTTTAGATTGTTACTTCCCTGTTTTTTTTTTTTTTTATAAGGGGAGTAACAATCTAAAGAAGTGCCTCTGAGCTTACCAAAGGTAACGGAAGCTTTGTGATCATTCTGAAGAACAAACAATTTTTGTCTTGTGTCTCCTTACCTTCAAATTTTTCTGAACCGACATATCATAAAAAAACTAACACGTTCGATTTTAGATCATAATTTGCCCATTGTTGCTCCTCCCATATAAGTGTCGACTTTTTGGTTCATTTTGTTTTACTTGGATATGAGCAAAAAACATACATTTATTTACACCTATATCTTCATGAGGATTCATCTGATTATAAAGAAAGTTGGGACTGGGGGGATTTTTCTGATTTTTGTTGAAAGTTAGTCTTCAGATTATCTCAGATTAATTTCAATGTGCAGTAAAATTATAGCTAAATTGATTCTTTTATTTGTGAATAAAAACTAACTATTTTGACAGACTTAAAATAAAACTAGGCAAACAATTAAATAAATTAGACAATAATAGGTTGGGAAAAACGAACATAAAAAAAGTACAATGAAAAGAAGCTGCATGCCACACTAATTTTGTTATGAAATTATATAAACTTTTTATTTATTTATTTATTTTATTTTTTTGTTTGTTTGAAATTTTGTGTTTTAGACTATGTTTCTGTGCTAGTCTAAATTCAAGGTGTCATTTGCTTCTCTTTTTTGTGTTATTTCTGTGATGTGCTTTTATTAACTGTTTTTCGTGTGGTTTTATGTTACAGCGGTGTTCCAGATAATCCAAAGCATCAGGCTTTATTGACTGTGTTTTGTATTTTTCTGTTGCAGCGGTGTTCCAAATAATCCAAAGCATCAGGCTAGCGTAACCCCGCAGCATTGTCGACCCATCTTGCACAATACCAAAGTGCGCACCATATTTTGTACATTTATATACGACTTTATATCAAACCATGCATTTACGTTGAGTTTTTTTTCCATTATTTTTTAAACAACTTATCTAGAGATAGTTTGCCTCTTTTTTTCCTTCTTTCTTACCTGATTGTTGAGATTTTTTTGTGTAATTTTTACTCAATTTTTTTCTTTTTGAGATTTTTTTTATTTTTTTTTTTTTTTAACGCAAANCTAGAAAATATTGTCTGAGTTGTCTCGGACCGATTTTTCCTTTACAATTCATGTAAAATGTAGATCACTGAAGAAGCTCAGGTTCTCTGGACGAAAGCTTTGATGAAATAAAAATATATATCATTCGAAGGACTTTAATCCCAAATAAACACTCCATTCTGGTGTAAATGTTCAGGAAAAATCATACCTAAGGGTAAAAAAAAAATTGGGGTTGCTAAAAACTTAACCACCTCTCTACAGTTTAGACGAACTAATGAAATTGTTGGCCTAATAGGTGAAAACAATAACATAAGCTATGCAGGTGAAACCTTGCATTGAATCATAAAGAAAACAAGCTGCTAACACAGCTCAATCTGATGTTTCCTCAGAGCAGTTCAATTAGAATGCTTTGAAAGTAAAGCAAATTCAGATTCTTTTCCTACGGCAATGACAAAAAGTAATTTCATTGAGTTTGTGTCAATTTCATTGATTCAGTCATATTTCAATATCATGGAGCAATGAAATTGAACCGTCTAAAACGCAGCTTAAAAAAATATCTTACCAATATTATAGCTATTTGCTGGTTATGTGCTTCTTTACTAAGTATACCTGATTTCCGTAACCCTAATTTGAGATTGCTAATAATGCAGCCTTAATAAATCAAAAATACATAAATTCAATCCTTAAATTTTACAGCTTTACCTATTCAAGAGAATTTATTTATGAATTCATCTAATTTTATGAATTAATCTAATCTTATGAATTTATTTATGACTAGAACAGTCCCAAATTACCATCGAGATTCAGAGGAAAACTAGGGATGGGCTAAACTATTAAATCTGAGTAATAAGTGACACCATTCCAGCTCCGAGCTGGTAATAGGTATTAATACCTATTATTTTATTAATAGGTGACAAAGCCACTGTCACTGAAATGAAGGATCCTGGACCAGATCTGGTATTAGGTGCCAAAACGTATTATTTTTTTAGGAGGTGTCACTATCACTGAAAAAAAGTTTGGGTATTAGGTATTACGGCTTTCTTATTTCAGTGACACATGACTTTGTCACCTATTAATAAAATAATAATAGGTATTGGAATCTCCAGTTTCAGTATTCAAATCTTCATATTTAATATTTATTTGTTTTGTAAAATTTTATTCTTATAATAATATTTTTTTATTTATATTTTTATAATTATTACTGTAAGATTTATAATTATTTTTTTGTCGATTATTTTGTTTGGGCTCCCTGATGTTTTTGTCTGCGTCGAGTCGGGAGATTAATGTTTGGGATCATTCTTTCAAAATACTTATGGAGTCATTCCAAGTTTAGCCTGTGAAAAGATTTTGGACAAAAAACAAACAAAGAGTTAAAAATAATAAAACTTGTATTATTCGATTGTTTTTTTCTTTAGTTTTATTTACCCAAAACCTTTTTACTATATCTTGTTGTGTATACAGGAGGATTTTAAAATGTTTGGTCAAACTTTGAGCTTTCATTCCACCCAAAGCATGTAAGAAAGTATGTTATAAACATCTCTCAGAAGTAGGCAAGTACAATATTATGTAATGGTGTGAAAATTATATTTACCTCCAGCGGGGAGAAAAAGTAAACTTTTTTTAAAAAGGGAGGGGAGTAGCTCATTGCACCCAGGCGGGTGGAACAGGGAGTAATGAGTAAAAAAGGGAATCATGAACTCTCATAATTCCCTCCAGTGTTGCCCTAGATAAAGCACACGTAAATAAGGTTGGTGCTAATACACATTTCATTTACTAACTTTTGTTTCATGTCTAAATATGTAATGTCATCTTCACACATATCATATAACATCCACTACGGTTGCCATATTGATGCATCAGTAAAAGAAACAAACAAGTTAAAAGTGAAATAATAATTTCTAAATGTAGATTAACTAATCTATTATTTAAATACATCAGTTGTCAATACCATTCAATACACAGCTTTCAGCTGATTCTCCTTTTTAATTTTAGCATTGAAATTAAAATAATTACTATCTATAATTTAATTTTAACGTGAATAAACGTACCTTGGGAGTTAAAGTCACTTGCACCCTCGGGATAATTAACACCCTTGGCTTCACCTCAGGAGTGAACGTTATGGTTCCCTTGGCTTCGTCTCAGGAACCAACTTCTTTGCTCAGGGTGCAATCACTTACTTTCCTCCCTTGGTGCGTAAATAACTATTGATGGGCCCTCCGAGTCGAAAAATGTGGTTTTTATAGAATGTTTCTTTAGTCTGTCCAGACTTGAGAGTTTCAATTTACCTGGCCCATATCAATGAAATCTGGTGGAAATGTAAATAGAAGAGATTCAATTCTTTGGAACATATTGAAGTAGGCTGGAGGGTTTATTTGAAATGTAAGTCCTTGGAGTGATATATATTTTTATTTCATCAAAGCTTTTGCCCAGGGAACCTGAGCTTCTTCAGTGATAAACAATTTTTTTTTTTTTTTTACATGAAGTGTATACTTTTTGTACATGTAATTGAGAAATAAATTTTAGCTCCATATTGGAGGCGCTTCCCTTCCCAAAAACTCTGAAAAAACGTGATAAAAAAAAAAAATTATTTCTCAAAAACGGTTCCGACGATTTTGATTAAAAAATTCTAAAATGTAGTCTATTTAAATACAAATCTAATGATATAAGTCGTTTTACCGGGGAAAATCTAGTTCCTGATAAAATAGCTTAAAACACGGACGGAGAGAGCTTCGAGAGAGGTTCGATTCCCCGCCCAGGAGAAGTTATTTTTATGATAAATTTTGACGAAATGTTCAATAATAATTAAATGTACATACGAAAACTAGAAAATATTGTCTGAGTTGTCTCGGACCGATTTTTCCTTTACAATTCATGTAAAATGTAGATCACTGAAGAAGCTCAGGTTCTCTGGACGAAAGCTTTGATGAAATAAAAATATATATCATTCGAAGGACTTTAATCCCAAATAAACACTCCATTCTGGTGTAAATGTTCAGGAAAAATCATACCTAAGGGTAAAAAAAAAAAATTGGGGTTGCTAAAAACTTAACCACCTCTCTACAGTTTAGACGAACTAATGAAATTGTTGGCCTAATAGGTGAAAACAATAACATAAGCTATGCAGGTGAAACCTTGCATTGAATCATAAAGAAAACAAGCTGCTAACACAGCTCAATCTGATGTTTCCTCAGAGCAGTTCAATTAGAATGCTTTGAAAGTAAAGCAAATTCAGATTCTTTTCCTACGGCAATGACAAAAAGTAATTTCATTGAGTTTGTGTCAATTTCATTGATTCAGTCATATTTCAATATCATGGAGCAATGAAATTGAACCGTCTAAAACGCAGCTTAAAAAAATATCTTACCAATATTATAGCTATTTGCTGGTTATGTGCTTCTTTACTAAGTATACCTGATTTCCGTAACCCTAATTTGAGATTGCTAATAATGCAGCCTTAATAAATCAAAAATACATAAATTCAATCCTTAAATTTTACAGCTTTACCTATTCAAGAGAATTTATTTATGAATTCATCTAATTTTATGAATTAATCTAATCTTATGAATTTATTTATGACTAGAACAGTCCCAAATTACCATCGAGATTCAGAGGAAAACTAGGGATGGGCTAAACTATTAAATCTGAGTAATAGGTGACACAGTTGGAACCCTATTATTTTACCTATTACGTTAAATAACGCACATCTCTAGGAAAAACAAACAAAGTCAACTAATAAGGGCTCACTGTAACTCCTCGTAAATACAACTTTTGCTTTAGCACCCCCCCCCCTTGATTCTAAACAGTAGTCTGCCCTAAAAAAGTTGGTCTTCTCAAGACATTGAGATTCCTGGGGCAGCTTTATTGTGCATCAGACTAAATCTTATAAAAAAAACAATAGGACAATGAGTTCTACAGCTTAAGAAGAAATATGTTCCTTAGAGGTTCGAGTTATCGAGATTCTGTAATAAAGAAAACAATTAAACTAATTTATAAATTAACTTTTAATTAATCACCAGACACATCATTATCAAAAATATTATATTTATTTGACTCAGGTCAACAGTTTGGCTCTTATTGACAGAGAGTTGACTGACAGTTGTCACAGTGGTTTAACTGACAATCATCACTATAGATTAAGAGACATTGATTGACAGTTAAGATAATGATTTGATTGAGAATCATCACTATGGTTTTAAGTGATAGAGAGTTGATTGATAGGTGTCTCAACTATCAATCGATGTCTCAAACGACAGTCCAACGCACGGCGAAGTAATTCAAACAGAGGAATGTTTGAGGCGTCACCTCCCCTCTCTTACTTCCAATAGTACGAGAGTGAGAGGTAATCTTTATCTCAACTTGACTACAGGTCAGCAGTTGACCCTTGAGAAGGAAGTAATCCAAGATGGCGGCAGACTCAGAGAGTCGTCAAGTGAAGGGGTTGTCCTTTCAACACCTGCGAGTTAGAGTCTGTTATCTGAAATCAAACAGAAATAATAAGTATTATGCTTGGTTGAGTAGGCAACGTTTTATATGACATGATAGAAACAATCATTATTCGAGGAGCCTAGTACTAGAGAACTTTTTATTTTATTTTCACTTATCGATTTGTTTTATCAAAGTCTGCTATCCATTTGAACCAGAAAAGTTGATCAAATTCTGCTATCCGATTGCACCAGAAACGGCCAGAAAAGGGGTAAAAATGCAATACAAACAATCAGGATCAGGGTAAACAACCAGTCAGGAGGCTGCTTTTTACCTAAATTATTCCTAAAATCCAAAGTTTTCAATTCAGCTTGCTTAAAAGCGGAGCTCTCAAGAAGATGAAGAAGAGAAGTCCTTTATCCATAGTTGTTTTATTTAAAAAAAAACAGCTTTTGATTTCAAAAGTGGACAAGTAGAATTATTAAACTCTATATTGCGGCTAAATTATCAAATGAATTCAAGTTTTCAGAGCATCTAACCAGTTTTGAGTCTATTAAGAAGGAACACACATTATCTCACAGCTCCAGCACCTGTATAATTTGAACAATTAGAGAGTGGAAACTGACTGTTGTCATTGTGGGTGTTTTCCCATAAATTAATCCATTTCCAGAACTACCATGAATTCTCGCAGGTAAGGAGCCATACAGGCTCTTTTGCATGGACTGATAAGACTAAATCGTTAATAACTCAAAACCAGTTAGGTTTAGAGAAAAAGTTTACTTTACTACTCTGTCCCATAAATTCGTATAAAATAATTATAGAGACTTATGTAGGAAGTTAGAAGACAAGACAGTGTGTTACCTTTAGTTTTGCCAGCTAGATCAGTTTGGGGTGGGTGATTTAGGGTTATAGGATTAGGATAATATAATGAGTCTGTTGAGAAACAAATAATAATAATAAAAAGAACAATCATAGAAATCGCTACCTTCAGATTTTAATAGAATAAAAAAAAAAAGTTTCAAAGAAAATATTTACACTGCCTTATATCTTACTTCAGTAAAAAAAGAAAATTACCAATTTAAAAGGTAAACCAAAAATATATTTAAAAAAAAAAAATATTTACCAATAAAAAAATTAACCAATTAAACTTTAAACAAAAAAAAATTAAAGAAAAGTTTTACTTGAAAAAGGCAGGTTCTTAATCACAATAAAAAATAAATAAGTTAATGAAATTATAACAAAAAGTATTTACTTTAATAAGGCAGATTCTTACTAACAATTAATAAAAATACAGTGAGTAATCAAATCATTAAAAAAAAAAAGAAACAAACAAGTTAAAAGTGAAATAATAATTTCTAAATGTAGATTAACTAATCTATTATTTAAATACATCAGTTGTCAATACCATTCAATTAGCTGATTCTCACACTTAACCCTTAACTGCCAGAATTAATTTTTTTGTAGAATTTTTTGGGGTTTTCTAGGAATTTTGTCTGTTAAGGGGTCCCTTAATATGGAAAAAATGTTATAAAAAATTTAAAAAATTCCTTACCCCAAATTTCGGCTGTTGCCATATGGCAACGCTAGGATATTAGCCTTACAGTTTTTTTCTCAATATTTTTTTTAAAAAAATCTTTTACAAAATGTATGTAACGATAAATTTTAGGTTACAAAAGCACAAATAACTGACAAAATACTGAATTTATTTAAAAGAACAAAAAAGTAAATT
>KZ652289.1:20921-56821 GCA_001010745.2 Gerris buenoi
TTAGGATGAGGTGAAGTAAGAAGGAGTTACCTGTAAAGGGAAGTCCTTAGGATGAGGTGAAGTAAGAAGGAGTTACCTGTAAAGGGAAGTCCTTAGGATGAGGTGAAGTAAAGCGAATCCTGACATGGGGTACAGCGGCGGCCACCTTGTCTAGTAGATGAGCGAACCTGAGTCCACCGGCTTTACTCTTGTACACTGTACTGAACCCTGGTGCCAGTACTGTCTCCTCTCCTACACTCCTCTGTCCACTGCTTGTATCTCGGTAGCTGTTCACATTCTGACCTGACCACAACACACACTATCCTCTAGATAACTGCTCCACCAAGACAACATTTGTGTCAGTGTGTACTCAAGGCTAAGCAAACGCTACGAGGTACATCCTCTATACATCTCTATAAACCTGAGTTTTTAAACGGCACTGTGCCAGACTCGTAAAACTTTATTTTGTAAGATTTGTTTTGACAGCAATGCACAAATGTTTCAGGGTGGGCAAAAGGTAGATGTTTTTTGACGAAATGGCATGAAAAATTAACCACTTTCTACTTGTGTTATATATTTTTTTTTTAATCTACTCTTCAATAGGTAACTTTACATGACACCCCACTGAAAATTTAAAAAAACAAACAACTTATTTTTCCCCCTGTGACAGGAATTATGGATTTCTGCCATTTTGGAATACCAGTTATCAAATTGCTATTTTTATTTTGTCTATGGCCCAGCAGACTTCAAATTTTGCACATTTCTTTATATAGTAAGTAACAGCAGAAATATAGTTTTAGGGGGGGGGGGCACACAAAATTTTGACGTTTTTATTACAAAATGTCATAAAAAAAAATTAAAAACTATCAAAAAGTGTTATATTTTTGTAATCTAATCTTCAATACCTTTCATTTGATACCCCACTCAAAATATCGATAAAACTGAGACAAGACTGAAGTTGCCACTATACCATTATTCAGACTGCCACTCCCCCAACACTTCCCACGAGTTCTTCACTTTCCATGATTGAAGCTTGCATTTAAAAATATTTGGAAATCAGTCGGTACATTCCCCATTCCAGTATTACCTGATCCAGACCTTACAAGAACAAGCAGAAAGTTGATTTTTGGCCTGATTATCATTCTCATTGACTGTGTATGGTCCGCTTTAATAGAGAGTTAGACTAAAGAAACAGAATATATACAGGGTGGCCCACCCTGTATTTATATTTTCACGGAGAGTTCAAAATGTAATCCAGACCTTATTATTGAATAAGAAATGAAAAGAGAAGAAGTAAGTGAAGGAAGCTGACCTAGCAGTGTGATTTCCTTGACTCCTTGTTCAGCCAGGGTGATTACTTCACGTAGTATCGAGTCTACGGGACGAGAACGCTCTCTACCTCGAGTGAACGGTACTATGCAATAACTACACATGTTGTCACATCCTCGCATTATAGATCTGCAACAAAGTACAACCAGTTAGCTGTAGCAGTAACATTCAAGCATGTTTCTGCAGAAAAAAACTTAAAGACTCATCACGAGTACAGACCATTCGATCCAGGGCCCAGGCCTGCTTAAAGCTGCCATCTCTACTCCTCTCTCAAGGTAAATGCGTTGGCTTTAAATATCCTTTGTGTGTAGTTCTCATTATTATATATCCGGCCGTGTTCGTCTTCCAGTCAGTTGTCTCCTCAAACGAAAATTCGCCAAGGGTCCTAGTACTAGTAATAGACGGGTAGAATGAATCACTTGTTTGAACCTAGCAATCAGGCCTTATTTAAGTCCTTTTTACTATCGTCGTGGCAAAGAGTTATAGCAACTTCACACATCCACTGTGCAATGCACCTAAATACACAGCGGTATTGACCAATTTAGTAGCTAACTAAAAGAAAAATATGCTTTTTTTGAAATTTACACTCAGTTGAAGGATTCATTTGGCTGTACTACGTGATAGAGTCTACTATTATTATGCTACAGGCAGCCGTTACAGGTAACATGTATAATCAATATAAAAATAGCATACTTGTAGCAGGATATTATAGTAATATAATATCACTGTACAAATGTATTTATTTATTTTTGTTTTGTTGACAAAATGTGACAGGAGAAAAAAAGAAAAATATAATTTAGTCTTGTCTTGACTTTGCTCCTAACAAGATTGTGTTCAATTCTTTTAAATATTACAATAAGTTTAAATTTACGTAGCTCGGCGTAGTAGACCCAAGTTCTACGATACCAAGGGCTACATATTGGTGACCCCGTGTTTTATTGTTCACTCTCAATTCGTTTTCAAAATTCATTCCGTGTTTTAGTGTTCAATGGCAATTTCGTTTTAAAAAAAAATGCATTCCGTGTGTTTATTTTGACATTTTTCTAAAAAAAAAGAAAAAAGTTTTATAAAAATTAAATAATTATTGTTATTTTTAAAGTGTCAAATTCGGTTTAAAAAGTTTTTTTTTTTGAAATGGATAAAGATCGTGATCAACGAAGTAATGACGATGTCCATCATTCTTTGCCATCAGCTTGCGAAAAGGTGAGTATAAAAATCCCTCCCTTTTGGCCAGATAGACCAGAGATTTGGTTTTATAAGATTGAAGCTCAGTTTACGCTCAATAAAATTACTGTCGATGAAACTAAGTTTAACTACTTAGTCTCCCAACTCGAACCAAAAATAATTGAAAATATCTGGGATATAATTCAGAGCGGAACCGATCGTAAGTATGCTGAGGCTAAGGATAGACTGATCAGTATTTTCAAGGAGAGCCAGGAGAAGAAATTACAAAGATTGCTTACAGGAATGGAACTGGGCGATCTTAAACCGAGTCAGTTGTTAAGAAAAATGCAAACCTTAGCTGGAACCGATATGTCGAATAAATTATTGCGGACTTTGTGGTTTGAAAAGATGCCGAGCACAGTTAAAAATATTTTAGTCGTATCTGAGGTAAACCTCGACAAGGTTGCAATCATGGCAGATAAGATTGTCGAAATGAACTCGAATGCGAAGCTGTGTCCTGTTAAAAAAGAGGAAGGACCCAGTACAGAAAACAAAGACGACATAATCTTGAAAATGGCTGCTAAACTTGACGCGCTAGAAAAAAGAATCGCGCAAATGGATATGCGTTCAAAATCAAAGTCAAGAGACAACCACCAGTGCAGCAGATCGCGCAGCAAATCAAGGGAACTTGATTTGGATCAAGGAAAACTTGAAGAAGCAGCCGGATTAGCAGCTGATTCTGCTGCTGACTATACTAAAAGCCATATGTCCAGATTATTTGTTAGAGACAAAAAGTCTGGATTACGATTTCTGGTAGACAGTGGAGCAGATGTGTCATTAATTCCTGCAACATACAACGACAAGAAAACTGTAAGTTCTTTTAAATTATTCGCTGCTAATAATACTGAAATACCGACGTACGGATTTAAAGTTTTGACAATAGACCTCGGACTTCGACGGAGTTTTCAATGGGAATTTGTAGTAGCTAAAATCAACAGAGGGATTCTCGGAGCAGATTTTCTGAAAAAATTTAACTTGCTGATCGACTTAAATAAAAAGAAACTTATCGATGGCATAACTAACCTCATGACAGCAGGTGAAGTTACAACCATTGAAGAACAGGAAGTACTTAGTACTACAAGCAAGATAACACCATTTTACGACTTACTTCAAGAATTTCCAGAAATTACAAAACCAAATTTGCTACCGACGAAGAAAAAACATGACGTAACACACCAAATTGAGACAACTGGAGACCCGGTTTATTCGAGAGCGAGACGACTAGATCCGAAGAAACTCATGATAGCAAAACAAGAATTTCAATACATGCTAGACAACGGAATTATACGACCATCTAAGTCACAATGGGCCAGCCCGCTCCATATGGTGGCGAAGAAAGAATCTACTTGGCGTCCATGTGGGGACTATCGAAGGCTCAATAACTCAACTGTTCCAGATAGATACCCCTTACCACGAATCGAAGATTTTCAACAAATTTTGGCAGGTAAAAAAATATTTTCTAAAATAGATTTGCTTAAAGCTTATTTTCAAATCCCAATGTCTGAAAAGGATAAGCATAAGACCGCTATAATAACTCCTTTCGGACTCTTTGAGTTCAATGTTATGAGCTTCGGTCTCCGGAACGCTCCTGCGACGTTTCAAAGATTTATTAACACCGTCTTCAGTGGACCAGAGTTTAATTTTTTATTTCCATACCTAGATGACTTGCTAATAGCATCACCTGACTTGAAAACCCATCGGGAACACCTCCGAAAAGTTTTCAAGAGGTTAGACGACTACGGTCTGAGAATAAACGTAGCCAAATCAATCATGGGAGTAAAAGAAATTGAATTCCTGGGACACTGGGTAACACCTGAAGGAACAAAACCTCTACCTTCAAAAGTAAAAATAATTCAGGACTATAAATTGCCAGAAACATTGCATGAATTACGAACATTTCTTGGCCTAATTAACTTCTTTAGAAGACATCTGAAAGATGCAGCGAAAACGCAAGCAATATTGCACGATTATTTAAAAGGAGCAGCTAAAAACGACAAACGTAAAGTTGAATGGACGAAAGAAGCTATTGAAATGTTTAATAAATGTAAAACGGATTTAGCAAACGCCGCATTACTGACTTATCCAAACCCAGATTTACCTTTGGCATTATTTACTGACGCTTCAGACTCTGCAGTAGGATCTGTGCTGCAACAAAATGAAGACAACTCCTGGAAACCGATTGCATTCTTCTCAAAAAAACTCAACGATGCACAAAAAGTATATAGTACATATGACAAAGAACTCCTTGCCATATACTTATCAATAAAAAATTTCAAACACTTTTTGGAGGGGGGTAACTTTAAAATTTTTACTGACCACAAACCTATCACTTTTGCATTTAAGAAAAAAAATGAAAAGGCATCACCCCGACAGCAACGACAACTACAGTATATATCACAGTTTACTACTAACATACAGCACATTCGTGGAAAAGACAACATTGTGGCGGACACTCTCTCAAGAATCCAAAAAATCGACAGACATGTAACTGTGGACTATGATGAAATTGCAAAAGAACAATTAAAAGACGAAGAACTCAAAGAACTGATCCAAAATAACAACTCGTTAAATTTTAAGAAACATACTTTGACTACAGGACAGGAACTTTGGTGCGACGTATCAACTAAAAATGTTCGACCATATATCCCACAAAATTTTAGACAAGCTATATTTCATTTAATTCACGACTTGTGTCATCCTGGTGTAAAGGCTACTGTTCGACAAGTAACAACGAGATTCATCTGGAAAAATATCAAAAGAGATGTGACCAACTGGGCTCGATGTTGTGAAGATTGTCAAAAGAATAAAGTCTCTAAACATAATAGGACTCAACTTCAAGCTTTTCAAGAACCAGACGACAGGTTTAGTGTGGTGCACATAGATTTGATTGGCCCCATGCCACCATCAGATGGTTGCATTTATTGTTTAACGTGCATAGACCGTTATACAAATTGGACAGAAGTTGCTCCATTACCAAATAGTACTGCAGAAACAGTGGCAAAAGCATTCTACACGAAGTGGATAGTTAGGTTTGGAGTGCCACACACCGTTATTTCAGACCAAGGGAAGCAGTTCAAATCGGAGCTGTTCAACCAGTTATCAGCACTTTGTGGAATCAAGTTACAGCAAACTACCGCCTACCATCCTCAAAGTAATGGGAAAGTGGAAAGGTTTCATAGAACGTTAAAGGCAGCCATAAAATCAGTGGATAGAACTAAATGGACAGAGGCAATACCAACCATATTGTTGGGAATGCGTGCTGCAATGAGGGATGACTGTAACTATTCAATATCGCAAATGGTGTATGGAAAAACAATCAAAATACCCGGAGAATTTTTCAACCCACCTACTTTCAAAATTGACTCAGATACTTTTGTTAAAACAATTCAAAATCAGATGGAAAAGATAAAACCTGTTGCAGTCAAGCAGAAAAATAACAGGAAAATGTTTGTTTTTAAAGATTTGGAGACCTGTACCCATGTTTTTGTGAGAACAGATCGAGTGAAGAAAGGTCTGGAAAGTTCCTATGAAGGACCATTTGAAGTGGTTAAGAAATTTGATAAATATTTTACTGTCAAAATAAAATCAAAAGAAATTAATATTTCCAGCGACAGACTAAAACCCGCGTATATCCTTAATCCAGAAATTGAAGAAGAGAAGGAGCCGGAGGGAAGAGTTACTACTACAAGGTCTGGACGGAAAGTCATTCTACCTCAGAAATAAGGGAATTTGATTTTTTTGTATTAAAAAAAAATTGGATTTAAGTCAAAATTTAAAGTATTCTCGTAACGAAGTTACTGAAGAGGGAGTAGATGTAGCAGGATATTATAGTAATATAATATCACTGTACAAATGTATTTATTTATTTTTGTTTTGTTGACAAAATGTGACAGGAGAAAAAAAGAAAAATATAATTTAGTCTTGTCTTGACTTTGCTCCTAACAAGATTGTGTTCAATTCTTTTAAATATTACAATAAGTTTAAATTTACGTAGCTCGGCGTAGTAGACCCAAGTTCTACGATACCAAGGGCTACATACTCATTCACAAAAAAGTGAAGTTAATATCTAGAAGAAACAAAATAAACTGGGTTTACTTTTACAACTGATTTAATTCTTGTAGAGACTTTTGTATCTTGTGATAAGGATAAGAGTTAAAAGAGCGGTGCAATGTAAATTGGAGGGAGTTTGTTAGTTTTGTCAAAGTTGTATTATTAATGTGCAGGATGTTGGTGATATGGATGTGACGTGGGAGACGTCAACTTCAACTTTCCTGGTCTTACAACCTTAAATTCCTCTATATGCAGAGCCTGCTGCAGTAAGTACGAAGGTTGTAGCAGAAAAGGTACATACAGGTAGTTAACCGGGCTCTAAGTTATTTTTCTAGCACTTTCTTGAAAAAAAAGTCTTTATCCTTGGTACTAGCAGTAGTAGTAGGTCCTTCTGCTACTAGTACAAGAAGGACGAACCACTTGTTCCAACCTAGCGATTAGGCCTCATTTTACTAGCCCCACGGTGGGGAGTTTCGGCCACTTTACACATCGCTATACATTGAACCACTGAAGGGAATTTTCACTTGTGTGGTCACTAGTGAACTATGTAAATCAGAGCTTTAAAGTGAGGGATCACACCCATTACCAAGTACAGCTCTTGAATCACAGATAAAAATCAGAGATCCCTTAGAGGGTACTCTTGGCCTGTTCTGCCCACTATTCATGGATGTGAATCAGAGCATGACGGCATAGGATGGAACCCACGACCTTGAGTGTCGTGCCATATTATCCATTAACTGTTATCCAAGCAGACAGGGCAGGCGCCTATAGCCCGACACTGGCTCTAAGTCAAGCCATAAATCTACCTTTTTAACTTAACTTTTTACAACACTTCAGTGATAATGACATCCTAGACTCTAGACAAATCTTAGCCTGTAATAAATATTAGTTTTGTTTCTTTAAATAATTTAGAAAGTAGGAGCTATAATTACACATAAGCAGTGACAGAGTCGGAATTGAGCCTGACAGGGACGACATCTGCGTAAGTTTCGTCTAAGGAAAGCAAGACATTGACAGCTGTCTGACGAGAGTCTGACAGTGCGAGGAGTCGAGGCAGGTCTTTGTAAGCGTCCGGTCCGCACACCAGGTCTATACATCCTTCTCTTTCCACCAGCTTCTCTTTCAGCCTCTCCGCCATACAACCTGCCAGTAAATAACATCTTGATTACACAGTGAAGCACACATCCAGCCATCGAATCGATTCATCTAAAATTTATGATAACGGAGGAGCAGTAGTAGTAGTGGAATGGGGAGGTCAAACCAATTGTTTAAACCAAGCAATAGCAACTTCAATGTAGGAGCAAGTGCAACACATACTGCGATGAGAGAATAACTGGGCCCCTCAGCCCATGTAGGGTCTAGGCCAGCTAAAGGGCTTTACAACTATAAATGTAATGGATGGCAAGAGGGTTAGTGAGTTGCTCCATCAGATGTATAAACACTGCAATGGCATACACCTCCGGCTAGTTGACACTTCATCAAACACAAGATAATAGAATCTGTATTGCTCACAATTACACTTTGATAAGTGCAAGTGCGAGTGTTTAGTGTTTAGTGCGAGTGTTTAGTAAATTTTGCAAGTGTTTAGTGTTTAGTGATTAGTGCTTAGTGATAAGTGCAAGTGATTAGGATGTCGTTTTATTTTGAGAAAAATTTTATATTTTATTAAACATTTTTTTTTTTTTTTATTAATTTTTTTTGTGGGAGGGGTAGTGTTTTGTTGATTTTTGACACATTGTGACAGTTTTTTGACCAATCAATTAAACATTTTTACTTTTAAATTGTATAATTATAAAATAAAAAAAAAAAACCTGTCATCTAGGTTGGAGAGGGGAGGCCTACTCGCAGATCTACTAAACAGTGCAAGTCTACTAAACAGTTAACAGTTCACTCGCAAAATTACTAAACACTAATCACTAAACACATCGTCTCTAAACGGATTTAGTGGTTTAACTAAACACTTGCACTAAACACTCGCACTAATCAAAGTGTAAACAGGCCTTAAAGGTCCTAAACATTAGTTAATTTCTAACTCACCTATTGCAAAAAAGGGGTGTCAGGGTGGAAAATTTTAAAAAGAAAAGGTGAGCTTAACAAAATTGTTGTGGTTTCCAAGTAAGGGTTGCATATTAAAATGCCAAACATGTCACTTTTTAATAAACGTAAGAGTTTTAAAAACACTATGATAAATATTAGCTTAGAGTGAGTTTTACCCTCGACAAACATAAGAAAAATCCTATATGAATACAGTTAAAGGAAATAAACTCAAAATCTTTCAAATAGCTAAATTTAATTACAACTTGAATAAAGTCATTGAGTTATAATAACAAAAATGTTATAGTAAGTCAGTGATGAAATCTATTGGTTTAAACAGTGACCTTCATCTCAAACTGGAATCTTCTTTTTCCTCCTTTAGCATAGCGGTGTACCACTTTCACAACTTCCACTTTAATGACTCAAGCGCACGGTTTGGCAGCAGACAGAGTATAATTGCGCGTATGATCTACTGGTAGAACAGGGAACGAACGTTTAAAATAAATCCTATCTGGTTTCAGTACTTAAGGAAACAAACTAGAAACTACAACATATTAATTTCTTATATGTGGCACTTTTTGTTATCTGTTTTATAAGATCAAGTAATATTAGGACATGCAACAGTACGCACTAGTATATATTTTTTTATTATTGTCTCGGGTATCCTTGTCCCGGAGGGGGCAATAGTCCCTCTCCCCTCTAGATCCGCCACTGACTTTACAGCAAGTGAACACAAGATTTATTTCTGGCAGTTATCTGAATAGAATATAGATCCATGCTCACTGTGCAACTTACTTACCCAGGACCCCGATCTTGACGGCACCAGGGCGGCATTTCTTCTTGAGGTGTTTATAGTGGACTAGTTTGTTCCAAATCTTCTTCTCGGCATTGTCCCTGATAGCACAGGTCATCATCAAGATCACGTCGGCAGTCGACATGTCGTCCGTTTTACTAAATCCGGCCGACTCTAAGATCGACCTGACTATTTCAGTGTCGTTTACATTCATCTGACATCCGTACACATCGTAATACACTGCAATCAAACAACAAATAGATTAATAAAAAAATAGAAAAATCATTTTAATCAAATTATAATTACTATTTACAAGGGGAGACAGACAGAGAAAAATAGGCTTCGGCGCCGGGACTCCCCATATTTCCAGTACAGGGTACAGGTGTTCTAGCCAATTAAGCTACACTGAAGAATAATTTCCTCTGTCGATAACAATACCTATTCCCGAATTAAACTTTCAAATTTTTAACAGCGGTTGATCTTTGTCACAATACCAATAATAATGGAAAGAAATAGCGTGTTGCAGGTTTGGCAACCATATTCTAAAGCTGTTCCGCCAAGTTTTGGTTATTAGTTTATACAGCTTAGATTTCTAAGCCTCCCCAAAACGTGTCGGTAAACCTTAATCTGTAAAATAACTTAAAGCAGCTTTCAGCCATTATAAGGCTAGCACCAGTGTGGATTCTGGAATAAATAGAGTTACAAACATAATACATTGGCGAATAAAGATGGAACACTCAACACAAAATAATGTAACTGACGCCAGCACCTTCCAAGGGATTTAGTTCCGAGGAAGAACAAAAATTCGAATTGGCAAAAGTAAAATAATTTGAGAACGAGCTGCCTACCTTTCCTGTTGCGACCGTGAACTGCGGCCGGATCTACATACGGAGGAATGTAAGGTTCCAAGTCCGGGGGAGTTGTAGAAGTCGAGCCCGTAATGAACTCTTTAAGTCCCGGGCCGGCGAACCTTGCAGCCCTAGTTTCCACTAGAGAACACAGACTCACGGAGAATTGCCTCCTGCAGCCAAGTACACGGCTCAGTCCCGGCACTAACAATCTCCCGTATCTCACCGACATCACAAACAATCTGCCCTATAATAGCAATAACAAATGACAATGAATAACTTCAACAAAACCAATAAATATCAACTTCAATTTACATTTGAACCGCTCGTTTCATTACTTATCACCTTATCACACAAGTCTCTTCAAGAATTTCAATCAGCTGTAGAAATAAAATAAAACCCAGGTTAAATGTATCCTTTAGATGTTTGCGTAATTATTGCATGACGGGTTTAGCATATCGTGCGGTTAAGCTCTAAAAAGCACAGCTTTTCTACTTCTTAAATTCCTTCCTTTGATAAGCGAACTAATCAATTTTTCTTTTAATTAGTTTTACATTATGACTATGTTTTATTACATTGTTGGTTTTGATGAAGTGATGAAGGTAGTTCACGGATGATGTAGAATGTAGGTACAAAAGAGAGATTGATCGTAGACGTAGAATATATCGTGTTGAAACTTGAAACCATGGCCGTCTGTAGGGGGGGGNCACAAGCAATATTCCGTAAATGCACGTGAATAAAACTTAAATACAATTCCTCACGACACAAACGCCAGTAACCAGGGCCGTCCCTAGGGGGGGTCAACCGGGTCAACTGACCCGGGCAACGCGTCAAGGGGGTCGCCGTCAGGCCCCCCATCTTAAACTAATAGGTAAATGGCAATGGGGGGGGGGGGCACCACAGATGACTTTGACCCGGGCGCCTGAACCCCTAGGGACGGCCCTGGTTGAAACAAATAAATATTAGGTAAAATTAATAAATGTGTAGATAGTAGAGTGCGATTCACGTCCACTTTAACTTTACATTACAGGTATTCACAGTTCTTTACAGGTATCAGGTATCAAACTGATAATAAGACAACACTTAAATTTTAATTCGTTGGTTTGTTAAAATAGTTTAATAAAATCAGTTTCTCTAAACTGTAGATTAAAGAAAAATCCTCTCCACTTGGATATTGGACTGTGGACAAACCTGGCTTTAGGCATTTGCGGCTAGCAGTCATCTTTAGCGATGGCGTGCTAGTGAGACAATTAGAAAATTTTTTGGGCTAATTCGAATTGTACGTGAGCCAGACATTTTTTCGAGTTGGACCTCTTCCTGGTTATTACAGGAGGGTTGTTTTTCAAAAGAAAATGAACGGAGCACCGCGTAGCGAGTAGCGGTGCGGAGCGGCTATTAAAAATTCAAGTGTACACAAAATTAAGGTTTTTAATTTAATATACAGGATTTTATCACCTAACCTCCAAGGTTAGGTCACGAACAATTCGAATTTACCTTTTTTTTTGCTACGATTTTTCTGAAATACCAAGAGGGCAAGAGGGCTTATTCCGATTGTACGTGCCCTCAAAATTTCTTCGAGTTGGACTTCTACCTGGTTATACAGGAGGGTTGTTTTTCTTCAGAAAATGAGCGGAGCACCGCGAAGCGGCTATTGAAAATTCAAGGATACACAAACACACAATTAAGGTTTTTGAAGTGAAACTTCTTTGGCGGCGGTAGAGTGAATTTTTTCTTAAGGGGACCTCATGTAACGAAGTTTGCGATTCGAGACTCGTCCAAGATTCCAACATTTTTACAGATCAATTGTAATGAAATTTGTGTGTCGGAAGAAATGAAACGGAAGTTGTGTTCCGAGACTAATCCTGGTGAAAGATTTATCTGTAAAAAATCTTTAACTCAGGTGAGATTCGAACCACTGACCTCCGGTATATGAGTCAAACGCGCTATCCACTGCTCCAATTATATAACCGATTATTGGATATACAAAATTGGTATATAACCGTAATATTAGATGTAGTATAATTAGATTATTGTTTGGGTTTATTGTTGGGTTTATGGCCTTAATTGTATACTTACAAGAAAAAAATAAAAACTAATTAAATTAATTTAAATGAGTTATTATATCTATTTAAAGACCTCAAATCAAAACAAATATTTATTTTTATTGAAATAAAATGTGGTTGCCTTATAGTAATTTTTGTTGGAATAAATGTGGTTGCCTTATCGCAGCAATAACAAATCATTTTGAGGGGGACCGCAAAAGATATTTAGGTACTATATACATTATATTTGGAGATTTTAAGGGGGCCGTGGTTACCAAAAGGTTAAGAACCACTGGTATAAATGATAATATGGTATAAATGTTATATACACATAAATAAATAATGTTATATACAATAAATAAATATATAAATGTTATATACACATAAATAAATAGTGTTATATACAATAAATAAACATTCTTTATTTTTTTTCAATTAAATTTCCCACAACTATTTTTGTCAATCTTGAAATAATAAATTCGTCAAAAAATGAAAGAGAGCAATGCATTCTAGAACTCAAGTTTCACTTCTAATGCGTGAGAGCCTTCACTCATATTTTTTTAAAATTAATATTCGGGATTTTATCACGTAACCTCAAAGTGGGGGCAAGTATAATTCGAATTTACCAAAAAGAGTTCGCATAGTTTTTTTTATTTGTAAAAATTTTAGTTAATGTGATGGATAAGTCCATTAAACTGTGTCATATTTCATACAAACCTTTACCTTTTACTTAACAGCATTTTTTTCTTTCTTTAGTTTTTATACTTTATTTTTTTTCGAAATTAATGTAGGTCTTTGAATAGATGTAGTTGAGCCTTAGTACGTTAGTGCCAGTTAATGCAGCGCCGAGTGGTATTGGCTAACCTGTCTATGTGGGGGCGTTGTTTGGCTTGTCCATCCGGCTCTCTTTTTTATTACTTTTTATCTAAATTTTAAGTTTTATCCAGTAGTTTTATTGCATATCAGTGGCGCGGCGTGAAAAATTCCGTCTACTAACGACTCTGTAACTGCGGATACTCTGTGAGAACGACACCTCTCGAGCGCAAGTCCAGCCCAACTCGAGTGTAACCGTTTCGGAGGTAACCCCTGCTCTTTACATTTAATTGTTTTATTTTATAATATGTTTTAAATCGGACATAATATGGTCTAAATTCGGCGTGGACGTGACGGGACGGGAGACTCGGTGGGAGGTACGAGACACAGAGGACGCGGGCCGGCTGCGTCCAGGTGCACGTCACACTCTATTGATCTAGGCCGCTCACATCCTAGTCGGCTCTTCTATTTCACGTCTCTTACGAAAATCTAAACTCAGACGTGAAGATACGGATCCGTGGGCCGTCGGAAGGAGTAGCACTAGAAATGTACGTCTCTTCAACATTCTTATCCGACGAGATTTTCTTCCTGTCTTGACTGCCATATCTCGCTGATAGCAAAGCAACCTTTATCCACCGAATTATTGTCATTAACCCGTCTATAATATTGACATGTCTCTACTATCCCCCCCCTCTGGTACAAGGTTGAAATCAATTTGATTAGATCCGCGCATCCTGCTTAGTGTTGTCTATTTGTCAGATTTAATATTTATAGTTATAAACGGTTGGAGAGTGATATCGCGTTGGCTTAACTGTTCTCTTCTCTCTAAAGCTTTCTTATCTGTCTCTACTTTCCTTTATATCATTTTTACATATCGTTACTTTTAAAATATCAGTTTTATATGTTATGCGGCCTTTCTTTATGTATAAAACATCTGTTCTTAAGTAGCACAGCTGATCAAAAAAAGACATCCCTGAGATATCTTTTATCCTGCTCGTAGCTGTTGGTCCATTGGCTCCCCTATAACTGTTCTCATTTTGGATGTCTTATCGTTTCATACTTAGGAGGATTGTCATGGCATTAATGTTACAAAAATCAGCCTTAAAGATTGAAGACTAAAATTCCTCCAATATTACTGTAAAACATATCTATCTGGTTTTGCAGGTAAGAAGAGAGTTTTTGATTTTGTTATTTTATGTACTTAAGTTGAAATTGATTCGAAGAGAATTTTACAGTGGGTTAAATAAAGTTATAATATCCAAAGTTTTTATGCCTATATTATACAAAGTTAACTGATACTATTAGAATTAGATTTATTTCGTTATTCAAAGGATCGTGTTGAAGTGGATGCATTAATACATTATATAGTATGACATACTTATTGAAAAGATTTAGTAAAGTTATGGTTTGCACTTGTTCCAATTGAAATGTCTCTTGGTTTAATAGTTTGGGTGCCTGACTTTCGCGTAGGAAAACCAGTTTCAAATCCTTAGATTTCTATTATTACTAAATTCTACTGTAGAACTCATTTAGGTAAGAGCGCAAGTGGAGTAGATATCAATAGAATAATAAACAACTGGAAAGCCTCTTCACAGAATATTCTGTGGAGAGGTAGATCTCTTGTTTACATAATAAAATTACATTGCTTAATTGATCTAAGTAAGTTAGAAGTGGCAGGTCCTAGTATTAGTTTATTTTAGTTTCAAGGCTTGTTTAATAAACTATCAAAGACAAAGGCATATTAGCGGGGGCCTGGGTGCCTCAGAGGCTAGCTCGCTTGCTGTGTGATAACTAGAGTTCGGATTTTGCATAACTTATTTTTATTACCCCGTGATTTTTCTTTACGAATTATGATGTTTGGAATGCACTAGGCCACTTTAAATTCAAATTTAAAATGGCATATTTTGCATATTTCGGGCAGTATTGCATATAAATGCATATTTCCGGCATAAGTACATATTATTGCATATTTTCGCATGAATATTCTACTTTTTGAGAGAAATTTCCACTAAGGTACATATTTTATATGATGTTTCTAGTCAAACATACATTATCTAGGTACCAAAGCCTTTTGAGGATTAGAAGTCATTCACTGTGTAACGGTGCACGTACAGTCTTAAGCTTCTGCCAGGACAGGGGGTTTACCAGTCACTACTGGTTGATACCCTAAGAAGGCTTGTTTTTGTATGTTTTTCGAATTAATCTCGGATAAAGCTACCACTGATGATTTATAGAGTACTGCCCTTATTATCGGATTAAAATAACTTTGTTAACCAAATGAATGCGCAACACGTGCATTAGAGTATTACATTAAGGTCATATAGAGGGCTTCGGAGATTTGGCAAATTTGGTCATACCAAAAGCAAAGAGTGCCCTTAATTCAGAGATTGGCATTTATTAAAGCTTATTTCAGGGACCTTCCAAATATAATTGAAATACTGGGTCTGATTAGGTAAAGACAGACAAAAAATGGACGCAGTTCTCCACAATGGTCCTGCCCGGATTACGGTGTCACCCGAATACTGGAAGGGGCGGAGGGTAGAGACAAAATAGAAAAGCTTACCCCAGCTGACGTCGCTGCCCTAAAATAATATGTTCCAGTAGTGTCTTGCGACATTGAGAGAATGTTTTCATGTTTAAAAATGGTTCTTTCCGACAGCAGACGAAATTTTGAGATTACAAATTTAGAGGAAGTCTTAGTAGTTCAGACAAATTTTCTTACTGTTACCTAAATTTAAATAATTTATTAAAAATTAGTTGTAAAATAATGGTAAATTTTAATTGTTTTTAAAATATAGTCAATATCTCTATTTTTGGTGGTTATTCTTATGTGTATTCTACTGCCTAATCTTCAAATGCCAGGTTTTTGAGTATTTGAAACCCTCTAAATGCACTGTACCTAGCACTATTCAATATTTATAGCTGCCTATTGGAGTTTATATATTAGGAATAAATGCATATTTAAGTGCATATATTAGGAATAAGTGCACATATTTGAGATAAGTGCATATTTGAGTGCATATATTAGGGATAAGTGCATATTTTAGTGCATATATTTTTGGGATAAGTTGCATATATTATGTGCTTATTTCGCAATTTTCAAATGCATAAATTGAGGTTTTTAAGTGCATATTGATCCGAACTCTAGTAACAACACAAGTTAAGCAGCCTCGAGCAGGGTCAGTAGATGGATGGGTGATCGCTTCTGACCACAGCTCTGGGTTCGATTCCCGGACCGGGCCCCCTGCTCAATGTTAACCAAGCATTGTTTAAATAAATGGGAAGCTCCTCAAAAGAGTGGCGCCACCAGGTTTCGGCCTGGAAACCATGATGATGACACTCCTGGTTGTAATACAACCAGGAGGGGAGTCATGGTTACCGACCACATCTTCACACGAGTGTGAAGATTTCGGTCCCTAAACTGGGTCTGTTCGATGGGCCCACCTAAGTGGCCTGAGTCTTCGGGTGTAAAATCCCCCTGGAAAAAAAAAAAAAAAAAAAACATATTTAAAATTATACAGATATGATGTTCTTTTTGTTTAAAGAGAACATCATCTCCCTGGGTGTAGAAGAGGACCATATTACTTAGTCTTAAACAACTCTTCGGTATTTCAATAGCATCTGTGGTAAGGCCACAACACCGATAAACTGTTATTAAGCGATATTACACTTATTAATTGTATATGAGGGATAATGTGGCTTTGTCTAGTCTAAGGGATATCAGATATCATTTCTCCTGCGTATTATTATCATTATTGTTATTATAGCTTCATTGACACTTTATTTTTTAAAGCAAAAGCCTCTCTATTTAGGGGTAGTTGAGAGGTTATCGTCCTTATAGTGCTGCTATCTTATCGTAATTTGTATTACCTTTTTCCAACTTTGCCCATTTGCTGTAGCCCTATGCCATAACTTTCCTAGTCTTTCTGAAAACTCATTTGCCCATCTTCTTGCTGGTCTTCCTCTGTTCCTAGTAGATAATAGACTCCATATGGAGTCCATTCTGTACAGTGTCCGGCTCATTTCCATTTCATTTTGTGGCCTTCTTTCATTAGACTTCTCCCTCCGTATCTTTTTATCAACTCTTTATTCTTTGTTTTCTCCATCTTGCTTACACCAAAAATAGCTCTTGTCTTCTGCATTGTACGGAGATTTACTTTTTGTCTAGTTTTTGGGTTAAAGCCTAAGTCGGACTTCCGTAGAGGATAGCTGGAAAAATGCAGCTTTGCAAGGTTCTAACTTTGATATGTTTAGATACACAACCGTTAAAGATTTTCTTAATATACCAGACTTTTCGCCAACCTATATCAATTCTTCTTTTTGTCTCACTCTCCTGTGTATTGAAGTGATTATATTCATCGGTCTAAACAACTGGTTGATATTTTGATAAGTTTACTTCAAGTACTTAAGCTTTAATTATGGGGGTTTCCTAAACTTTTAGCTCCCTGAAGTCTTGTTACTACCCAGTGGTGGCGATAACGGCCCCACAGACCCTAAGGGGGGGGGGGGGGCATGTGGGGCCCCTGGGTGGGAGATAGAGGGGCCCCCACTAAAAGAGTACCGGGGGGGGGGGGCAAAGCCTTACCGCCGCCACTGTTACTACCAGGCAATAAGATAAAAGACGTCAATTTCTACTTTTAAGATAAAAGTAACATCTCTGCTGTCAGAGGACTCTTTTAAAATTGAAATAAATATACATGGTAGCCGTTACTCTGAAGATTCATTTGGAATTAAAAGTGTCGAATTTTGAGAGTAAGACAGATGTTGATGCCTTGTATTGAATGACAGGACCAAGCTACGCTAGAGTCTGGGAACTAGTAAGTATTGACTCTGTACATCACTAGTAAACTGCAATAGTAAAAGGTTCTAGTACTATTACTACATAGGGCAAACCACGTGTTGGAACCTAGCAGTTAGGTCCATTTCACTAGCCCCGTAGTAGAGTCGCAGCCACCTGACACATCACACTCTGTATCATGATCTCTCAAAGCTAGTGTGGTGTGATTATTAGTGAGCTGTGTAAATAATGGTGCCAATGCATGGGGTCATTTCCCCACGACTCTATAGTAGTCTTTACTCAAAGATACAAATCAGAGCACCATGGCATAGAGGACTCTTTTAAAATTGAAATAAATATACATGGTAACCGTTACTCTGAAGATTCATTTGGAATTAAAAGTGTCGAATTTTGAGAGTAAGACAGATGTTGATGCCTTGTATTGAATGACAGGACCAAGCTACGCTAGAGTCTGGGAACTAGTAAGTATTGACTCTGTACATCACTAGTAAACTGCAATAGTAAAAGGTTCTAGTACTATTACTACATAGGGCAAACCACGTGTTGGAACCTAGCAGTTAGGTCCATTTCACTAGCCCCGTAGTAGAGTCGCAGCCACCTGACACATCACACTCTGTATCATGATCTCTCAAAGCTAGTGTGGTGTGATTATTAGTGAGCTGTGTAAATAATGGTGCCAATGCATGGGGTCATTTCCCCACGACTCTATAGTAGTCTTTACTCAAAGATACAAATCAGAGCACCATGGCATAGAAACTTTTTGGGGTACCCTCGCCCTGTTCCTTTGATTCATAGATGTTAGAGCATCATAGCACGGTGTCTTGATTCATTGATAGCAGACATGACCAGTGCCTACAGCCCCACACTCACACTGGCTCTACATTCTACTGCACGTATTCTACAAATTGTACCTTTTTACATTAGCACCCCCCCTATATTCCTTTGTCTTAATAGTTTTTTAGACAAAGGAACATTAACAGAGTAGTATAAATTCCTTAGTCTAAATTACTATTAAGACAAAGGGATATTTAGTCTAATGTACCTTGGGACAAAGGAATATCACACTCTTGTATGTAAATGTGATAATATAAGTGTGATAATAAAATTTTAGCAGTAGATCATGTCCAAATTATATCGTGTAATATTGTCATTTATAATAGTTAGTTGTCTAATTAACTATTATGACTTATGACTAAGGCCGTCTGCACACGGAGCAACTCAAAACAAACTCAACTGAACACTCCAGTCATTTTTGAGTTGACAGAAAGCAAACCCAGTTTGATTTGAGTTGCTCCGTGTGCGGAGGGCCTAAGGAATATTAATATATTGCATTAGGACTGCCTTGTCAATTTTATCGAGCAACTTTAACTTCTTTACTCTTTGCTTGCATTAGGACTGCCTTGTCATTTTTATCGAGCAACTTTAACTTCTTTACTCTTTGCTTGCATTAGGACTGCCTTGTCATTTGTATTGAACAACTTCAACTTCTTTACTCTTTGCTTGCATTAGGACTGCTTTGTCATTTTTATCGAGCAACTTTAACTTCTTTACTCTTTGCTTGCATTAGGACTGCCTTGTCATTTGTATTGAACAACTTCAACTTCTTTACTCTTTGCTTGCATTAGGACTGCTTTGTCATTTTTATCGAGCAACTTTAACTTCTTTACTCTTTGCTTGCATTAGGACTGCCTTGTCATTTGTATTGAACAACTTCAACTTCTTTACTCTTTGCTTGCATTAGGACTGCTTTGTCATTTTTATCGAGCAACTTTAACTTCTTTACTCTTTGCTTGCATTAGGACTGCCTTGTCATTTGTATTGAACAACTTCAACTTCTTTACTCTTTGCTTGCATTAGGACTGCTTTGTCATTTTTATCGAGCAACTTTAACTTCTTTACTCTTTGCTTGCATTAGGACTGCCTTGTCATTTGTATTGAACAACTTCAACTTCTTTACTCTTTGCTTGCATTAGGACTGCTTTGTCATTTTTATCGAGCAACTTTAACTTCTTTACTCTTTGCTTGCATTAGGACTGCCTTGTCATTTGTATTGAACAACTTCAACTTCTTTACTCTTTGCTTGCATTAGGACTGCTTTGTCATTTTTATCGAGCAACTTTAACTTCTTTACTCTTTGCTTGCATTAGGACTGCCTTGTCATTTGTATTGAACAACTTCAACTTCTTTACTCTTTGCTTGCATTAGGACTGCTTTGTCATTTTTATCGAGCAACTTTAACTTCTTTACTCTTTGCTTGCATTAGGACTGCCTTGTCATTTGTATTGAACAACTTCAACTTCTTTACTCTTTGCTTGCATTAGGACTGCTTTGTCATTTTTATCGAGCAACTTTAACTTCTTTACTCTTTGCTTGCATTAGGACTGCCTTGTCATTTGTATTGAACAACTTCAACTTCTTTACTCTTTGCTTGCATTAGGACTGCTTTGTCATTTTTATCGAGCAACTTTAACTTCTTTACTCTTTGCTTGCATTAGGACTGCCTTGTCATTTGTATTGAACAACTTCAACTTCTTTACTCTTTGCTTGCATTAGGACTGCTTTGTCATTTTTATCGAGCAACTTTAACTTCTTTACTCTTTGCTTGCATTAGGACTGCCTTGTCATTTGTATTGAACAACTTCAACTTCTTTACTCTTTGCTTGCATTAGGACTGCTTTGTCATTTTTATCGAGCAACTTTAACTTCTTTACTCTTTGCTTGCATTAGGACTGCCTTGTCATTTGTATTGAACAACTTCAACTTCTTTACTCTTTGCTTGCATTAGGACTGCTTTGTCATTTTTATCGAGCAACTTTAACTTNGGGGGGGGGGAAATCCTATGCCAATTAGTGTGGCACATAGATTCCTATTATACTTGAATGAAGTCCAAAATCATTAATGTATGCAAAATTGGAATCTATGTGCCACTCTAATAAGAGAGTATTTTGAAGGCGTGAAAATTCAATGTTGATGTATTTACACGTTCTGAGTTCCCCTGAGTTCAAAATACAAGAAAATTACGCTATTGCAATGGCTTCAAAATTTTTCTAATGCGAATTTTCGAAACATTTTTTCATGGAAATCCGTTTTAGACCATTCTGAATCAATTCCTAAAATTTAACACTTTTTTTTATGTATGTATGTATATATGTGTCACTCCAGACGATATCTCCCCTTAGGATGCACTTAAAAATGTGTATATGTGTATGTGTATGTATATATGTATGTATATAAAAGTAAGGATGAGTTCGTTGGCCAGAATTTTTGGAGTTCATTTAGGGGTCAAATTTTGACAATTTAGGGTCAAAAATAGTGTTTTTTCCATTTTACCCCTCTTTTATATAAAAATATGATAAAAGTGTACATAACAACAATTATTTTACTCTTAAAGAGCTTTCCAACGATGTGCATCTTGAAGGGTAAATACTATTTTGATTTTTGTACCCCGTACCCGTGTGTACCATTTTTTTTATTTTTATCACCCATCCAAATTCTAAATAAAAAATTTCCTATTTTATCGTAAGCATAATATGCAGATTTTTTTGAATTTCGCTCATTAAGTCATGGTGCATGACTGGACTTTTTTTAAAAAAAGTTTCTGTCTGTTGTCTGTAGACGGTGCAGACGCGTGGAGCCTAAACTACTGCGTGCTGATTTCGATGAAGTGGCGTGCAATGTTTTAGAAAAATCATACCTCGTCGCGAAATTGAGAAATGAATTGCGCTCCGTATTTGGGGCGCGCTACAGCCCTAAACCCTAGAGAAATGAGTTCTCCATTAAAATTTCCGATTTAAAATTCTCTTTATTTAATTAAGAATTATGTTGTAATGAAGTACGTTATTTCATTATAGAGGAGAACATTACATTACATTTTGTCGCCATGTTTTCCACTTCCTGTCTCTTTGATTAAGGTCGTGCTTGTTCATTCTGCGTGGTTTCATGGAACCCTTTGCCAATTAAACTAATTGAGTTTATTATTTTAGTTTCGGTATAATAATGAAAGGCTTCTCAAAACTCTGCAGAGAGGGAGAGTGTAACATGCTTTAGGTATGTTATACGTTGAACGTACTATGTTCAATATTGATACAGATGTTCTCCAAAATAATCTTATTGTTAATTTTAGTTCGGTATTAAGTATTAAGTGGAAAGTAAGAAGTCGGGGATTCCTTAGTTTAGTGTTGTGAAGTGTTTGAGAAAGTATTAAAATTTTATTTTTATATTTTTACTTTGATACTTGTTAAAGAGAGAAAGGAGATTTTACAATTAGTATTGTTTTTTGACACTCAGATTGACCAACCTATGTGAGGGAAGAAAAAAAATCCCTCAGGCCACCAGGCCTGTGGGAGAGAGAGAAATGCATAATTTGTTTGTCAACAAAAGAAGGTTATTTTACTAGTTCAACAAATCGCGATCTTTTTACCTGATTTTGCCACTTAGATTTTCACTTCTTATTTACGAATATGTTTTGAAATTTAATGCAAGAGTTAATTTCCTTTATAGAATCAAGAAATTTAATTTCGGCAGGCAATGAAGCTTTATAAAAAGTGTAGGCTTAAAACTAGTTAGACGAAGAATTAATTTACCTAACAGATGTTGAATTGTAATGAAAGGAAGTTTAAGAACCTTTGTTAATTCAGTCAAAGTTTACATTTTAATCTATCAATATTTGAGTACATTGTGAAAGAAGTAGTTATTATTTTTCGGTAAATAAACACAATAAACTTTATTATTGTTATATAACATGGAAAACGATAACGATTACTGAGTTTATTAATTTTCTGTCTGAGTCTTACTTTGTCAGACAAACTTAACAAATTGAAATGACGGCTAGTTACAAACAAAATTCAAAAACCAGTATAATATTTAGTGCATTAGAATTATATTTAAATAACATAAAAAGTGAATAATATATAAAAGTGAATTCAAGCGGTGGCGTGGAGGTTATAAAGTCTCTTGGAACGGTTACCCTTTAGGTCGGCGCCCCTCCACTAGAGACATTTTTATTTGCCTAGTTGGCCCGACCTTCTAAAATTCAAAATCCAACGCTCTCATTGGCTCCTTCTCTATTTTCCCGCGCTGTCAAAAAACAATACTAATTGTAAAACTAGTTTAAGTTGCTTTGTCTTAGTATCTCACCACCAAACTACTCAATCTGAACCCGGACTTACAATACTTGATGAATTCCAACTGTATTTTTGGTATAATAATTTTGTAAAATTCTATATCTATACTTATATGGTTTTCTATGTTATGGTTATGTTGAAATATACCTGTCTAGTCTTACATTGGAGTTGTTTTTTTTTATCCGGAAGGTTAATTTGTTTCAAACAAAAGTTGTTTGTTTTTGTTAAATAGAGAACTGGATTAGAGTTGATTCATGTGGACAGGAAGTTAAAGAGGAAACTATAGTAAGTTAACTGAGTGGTTCTATACTGTTAATGAATCTTCCCAAACGATGAGAACTTCACGAGAAAAGTACAGATTACTTTTAGTATGCCTATGAATAATGATAACAGAGTTATCAGTTCTATAAGCTAAATTTAAACAAACAAACTGTTTTGTGAAAAATATTACTTTAATTTGTAAATATTCCGATGTCTTAATAGTTAATGAGACTGAGTGATATTATCAACTTAAGGAAGTGCGATGTTTCTTTGTCCTAATGTACTAATGTTTTTTGGACTCATATTATCCCTTTGTCTTAATAGTTATTTAGCCTAAGAAAATCTGTATAAGCGCGGTATACTAATATTAATATAGGGTAACCATAAAATTAAATGTTCGCCACCTTTTTAAATGTGATAACACTTAGTTTTCTCGGTTACCCACCTGGGTCGAGAACCGATAAGTCTGGGTCCAGAACTCCTCTTGTATATCTACGCGAGTATACTTGTCGGGATAATAATTTTACAGACGATAATCGCCATGGTAAATCGATGTCACGCCTTGTGTGCGGAGTGTCCTGCTCCTCGTACCTGCGGTGTCGGGTAGACTGGAATTACCGTGGCGTCGGCGGGAGAATACGGAAGTGGAGTGTGTTGTGTTGTCCGACGTGGTAGAGACGGGAGCGGGGAGGCTACTGGAGGTAGGCGGCTCGTGGTGGTAGGGGGAGGACGGGGCCTGCGCGGGGGAGGAGGGTAGACGGGGCGGGCAGTGATCCGGGGGCGCGGCGGCGAGAGGGTGTCGCACGTGGAACGATGAGACCGGGATGAAGCTGTGCTGCTGTGGGGGCCGCGACCCGGAGCCGCCGGCCCAGCCGCCTCCGGGGAAAACCGGCGAGCTCAGAGTGGACACGACGGCCGCACTGCCGGAACCGACGCAAGACGAGGACGAGGAGGAGACGGGCGGCCTCAACGAGCCGCCGGCCACTCCGGTAGGACGGGACGAACTCGCTCTCAAGAGACACAGGTTCTTCTCGGACTTGATGGCGGTGGCCGAGGCGCAGGGAGAACATCGCGTCCGCTTCGACCCGAGAGGGCCGTCATTCTCCGGTACCTCCTTGTTCCTTCTCTCATCCGCACAGTGGGGTCCCGTCTCCCTTCCGTCTATCTTTTATTTATTCTCAATATTTAAGAGAGACTCCGGATGTAAATAATATAATAACTCAACCCAAATCAATTTGTTGAGGAAGCTGGATGGCCGGACCCTGTTGTACCAAACTGTTTTTTTTATTTTTTTTATTGAGGCCAATTTTAATATTAGTAAGTGACAGTTAGTTTCCACAAACTCGTTTGCCCTGTTATAGCCCTCTGCGGTACATACGTGAGTAGTGTAAATTTGTTCAATTTTATTAAAAGACACCGAGTTCACTCAAGTTGGTGAGTATTACCAGGTAAGATTTCTGCAACATATACAGACAGACTTTTAAGCTTCGCTATTAATGATTTTGATGCTTCATTCACTATTAAGTTAAACGAGACTAAGTTTAACGAGAATACCAAATCTTAGAAGTTAGACTTAGATATTGTGGAGTTTTCCGAGGAATACATCATACGATTTTCCATTCGCTTCAAACTTTTACACTTAAATGTTTTTTAATATTACATAGTTTGTTTGCTATATTAAGGGAGTTGCTAAATTTCGTGGTAAGATGACGTATTCGAGGTGGTTAGATGTAATCAGGGATGTTTAGAGGTGGTGGGGGAGGCTGTTAGAGATGGTTGGAGTGGTTAGAGAAGTCTAGAGGTGGTTAGAAATGGTCGGAGGCTGTTAGAGATGGTTGAATGTGGTTTTAGAGCTAGTTAGAGATGGTTGGAGGTGGTTAGAGATGGTTGGAGGTGGTTAGAGATGGTCGGAGTTGGTTAGAGATGGTTGGAGGTGGTTAGAGATGGTCGGAGGTGGTTAGAGATGGTCGGAGGTGGTTAGAGATGGTCGGAGGAGGTTAGAGATGGAGTTGGATGCTGTGTAAGACCGAGGTGGGAAGGGATCTATTGTGGTAGTGTTTATAGTCTGGGTTAAACACGTGGCCCAGTCTCTTGTTATTATTTGGACTAAGTTTAGTTTGAGTCTGAAGACTGGAAACAGTTGCTTGTCTGGTAAACAGATGTCTCGTCAGAACAGCCCGTAATAACGTGTTTCCGTCTATTTCTCTCCGTACATTGTCACGAGTAAAAGTCACACCATTAAAACTCTTTGGTACTTTTGTTTAACTACGTAATAATGTAGCTTAAAGTTTCATAAAAGTTCAGCTATAATTGTTAATTCTTATGGGACTTAAAACCTTAAGATGGTCTAGAACTAGGCTAATTCACAAGATAAGCTGCTCTAAAGCTTATCCAGAATTAGGGCTTAGTAGTACATTACACCGTCTAGTGCGGAAAGTAGCCTTTTGCATGCGAGTGTGGAGTTTGCACCCGAGCGACAGCGAGGGTTGTAAAACCATACGAGCAAAGCAAAATGCAACTTTGGCACGAGTTGCGTACCGTATTTTATCTACGATTATTAGATTTTAATAATAAATACAGAACAAATAATTAATAAACTTTCTGTGTGTATAAGTTCGTATTTATCTTTTGATAAAAATGACATTAATTCATTAGTTGTATTTTGTACCCAATTAATTATTTCGGGAGGCGTAGTATTATTTCCCTCATTTTCGTCATAATCAATACAATAATTTTTTTTCACTAAATTCTCGATATAAGCAGTTACTTTAATTAAAGAAACAGCAAATTAGTTTTAATAATTGTAAACAAACACGCTAATCATGCAATCATGCGTTAAGGTGAAGAATTCTTTTTTTCTGTACAAGGGGCGGAATAAAGAAGAATTATGAACGCGCATGTGCAAAGGAATACAAGTTCGTAAAGTATCACTTTCTACTCATCTAAACAGAGATGCGATGTTTATATTTCGTAACAATTGTAGATAAAATAATTTACAGCTTAATATGGTCTAGAGTCTAGAGCGTAAAGTTAATTAGGGCTTGAAAACCATAAAGCCTTTTTAAATTTGAAGCGTACAACAAGCGTAAGGATGTTTAAAGCGTACTATGGTTGAAGGGGACTTAAGTAATCAGTTGAGTACCGCAGTGGAGGGGAGCGGAGTACCGGTGTGTTTGCACCCTATGTAATACACCTGATGTAATACTGGCTTGCAAGTTTGCTGGCTTACTTTGTACTGATAACAAAAAACATTCACACTATCAACTACTTACGAGTTACGAGTGTTTAAGTATAAAGTTATTCAAGTGTATAGGTTGAATTGTGCTGTCTTTAATATTCTACTCTCTATGCGTAAAAGAGAACATCAGGTAAGCAATATTTAAAGAGCAAATTAATCCTGGACTATCTGCAGGCTAATTTTGACAAACTGTATACATTTCATTGAGATTGGACGAGTAGTTTTTAAGATTTGTTGATCCGTATAAAAAATTAATTGACAGACCGACAGACAGACACGAAACCAAAAATGTTCTGTCATGTTTATAAACGGATTTTTGAAATCGAAAACATAAAAAAATGTCGTTCTTTGGAACGATCAGCTTCCGACGCAGCTTCCGTTACCTTCGATAAAATCGGAAGCAAAATGTCAGCCTTTTCGATTTTCGATTAACTTAGATTCCGATTGTTTTTGTTTCTATATTTCTATTCGGTCTAACGTCGATGATTTTAGATTCGATATATCGATGTTTTTGATATATTGACGTCGATGTGCCGACCGTAGGTTAGCACTTATATTGTTGTTATATGTAGTTATTCGCATAAGCATGGCTTGAAGGTGACACTGTATCGTGTATCGATTGGATTATGCTAATTGAGTTCTATACAATGTATATGAAACGTAGAGAGGAGAGTTAACGATGGAGAGTCTTATCTATGCCTTGATAAGTGATAAGACGGATGCAAGGCTTATCTACTTCCATTGAATCCTGTTTGGTTAAACAACTCTTATTCTTATTGGATTATATTTCTATTGAATTGATTGACACTCTGGGTTGATTGATTCGGTGACCTTGGACTGTGACCGGAACGCGTTATCAGTGGAACAAGTATGTTAATGATGCAACATTGTCAATGTCGTATCACTTAAAGTAAGGTACGCCACGTATTATTATCACTTATTGTCGCACGATTTTTAAGTCTTCATTCACTAAATAACGACCATGAATCAAAAACAGTTTATTCGATGGTGACAACCCGGGTTTCTGCAAAACCTGATTTTATTATGATGGCGCGAAAATTCTATTTTGAGAGTCTAAAAAAGTGAGTTTTAAAAAATGTCTGTTTGTCGTCTGTCTGTGTAGACGCCTGGAGCCTAAACAACTTTACCGATTTAAACGAAATTTGGCATACATATGCAGAAAAATCATACCCCGAGGCCAAATCGAGAAATCAATTTTAACTCCAAATTTGGGGGTGCTTCCCTCCCAAAAACTCTGAAAAAACTTTAAAAAAAAAAATATTTCATGAAAACGGTTCCGACGATTTTGATTAAATAATTCTTAAATGTAGTCCATTTAAATACGAATTTAATGATATAAACCGTTGTCACGGGAAAAATCTACTTCCTGAGAAAATAGGTTTAAACGTGGACAGATAGAGGCCGCGGGTTCAATTCTCCGCCTATAAGAAATTATTTTTATGATAAATTTTCAATATTAATTACATTTACCAATAGAAACACGAAAACTTATGAATGTAAAACACTGTGCTAAGTACTTATGAACTCTTAAGTGAGAAAGTTTGTCTGAGTAAGCCGTTTTTCCGGGAAAAATCTAGTTCTTTGAGAAAATAGCTTTTAACGCGAACGAAGAGAGGCCGGGTTCGATTCCCCGCTGAGGAGAAGTTATTTTATGATAAATTTCGTTATAATGTTTAATAATAATTAAACGTGCCTACGGAAATTTGTAAACTAATAACTGGAAAACATAGGCCTAAAATATTATGAAATGGTTTTTGAGTTGTCTTGGTCCGAAGTTATTCTACGTGAGGGATATTGGTAGATTAGTGTATCTATGTGAAGGCGGTAGTTATGAGTGTGAGTGAAGGTAATTGTGAATATCCTGGGTAGGATTAATGCTATGCTGAGCTACCTGCGGTGACGTTCAGATCTTCTCTATATCATTCCACTATCCACCACGTGCCCGTAATCATATAAACCCTTATCTTCCTTCTTCTACTGTACCGTTGTACGGGGCTCCACGTGGGGCTAACTCCTTCCTTTCTATATTATATATATTTTTTTTTAAAATTTAAGTAAATTAAATACTCTGCCAATTAGTGTGACCCATAGCTTCCTCGCGTTCTAATTTGTACTATTAATGTCAAATTTATTTAATTTTTCCTCGTTTTTAAAATTGTCGAAATTTACATTAATTATAAAGTATTAATTTAGCAAAATTTAAGGAGCGCAGACGGTTGAAATTAATCTGGGACCATCTGGAGGCTATTTTTTATAAAAAACATCCAAATTTAATAAAAATCAGTTGAGTGCTTTTGATGATATTGGTGTAAATAAATGTTTACGCGCTTGGGGAAGAAATCGAAATAGAGGCAGAGGTTGGAAACCTATGAGCGACACAGACCGACAAACAGACACGCAACCAAAAACATTTCCTAATGTCTTGGAATTTTTTAAATTAGAGTCATGAAATATTTTCGTTCTTCAGTAGGATCTGATAGCTTCCGATACCCTCGGTATGCTCGGACGTAAACAAATTGTTAGAACAAAAGAGAGAGGATTGGTGTGTTCTAAATTCTAGTGGGTGGACGGAATATAATTGTACATTAACATGCGGAGCCTGTTTAATGTTTGGACGTATAGTTGGCTCGGGTGTTGTACCTGTTTGTCGTGCAGAGCAGGTAGTGCGTCGCGTGACTCCGCGTCGTCTTCTGCACTTAGCCAAATAAACTCACGAATTACAATTATCGCCAGTCTTGGTAATTATTGTTGTTTTGGGAGTTTACTAAAGTCAGTATTACGCTGTGTACTTTAGTGCTACCCACTGTCTGTGTTCTAACACTCAGCTGTTATTCGCATCATAAGTGTATAAAAGTCTGTCACAATTAGTGTGACACATTGGTTCCTTGCGCCCCATCGTATAAAAGAAATGCTTTGCTGTTTAAGCGGCATTTAGACGATCAACTTGGTTGTCAACCAAATCTAACAGACGTTACTTTTTATAAAGTTATCAACCCAATCTGCAGTTTTTTCAAGTTTCTTGAGTAAAGTTTTTGGGTTTAAAATAAGTGGAGAGTTGTTATACCTCGTTATTACCATGAATTGACAAGAAGAGGCTCTCACATGACTTTTTATTTTTGAAATGAAGTTCCTTATGGCACGTTCTGGAGCCCGGGAGTGAATCCGAAAAAAAACAAAAAAAAAAAAAAAAAAAAATCACTTTCACGCAGCAAAATCCGTCACGAAATCTACAGATGACGATAACTTGAGTGAAAGCTCACCGAGTTAGATGGAATTTGGTACACATTTTCATTTTACCAATGCCCAGGCTGAGTTCGTCGGAAAACGTTATCCGCCTAAGTGTTCACGCGCAACGCTCGCGTAAACGTAAGCTTCAAAAGACGAGAAAAAGTGTTATTAAGGAAGCCTGTTACTTGGCTTGTTTTGATTATTTTTGTTATATATGTCAAAAATGTCACTTTGTTGTGTAAATAAATAAAATTTAAAATTTCACCCTGATACAAGCAGAAGCTGTAGAGTAGGGAAGAGATGTATTTTATAATATTTTAAATTACTTGGCCGAGTAGGTAGAAAACAGTCCTATTTCAATCCAAACTCCATTAACAAACATACATAACTTTTTTTTAATATTTAATATATATTTATAGTAAGACGCTTGCTTTAATTATACAAATAATGATTTTTTAAAATTTGCTTTTAACTCTGCCAGGTACAAACAGTACGTTACTTTTAATTTTGCCTCTTTTATAACTCCGCCATGTATAATTAGTTAGCAATGTATACGTACTTAGCAGTGTGATTTTATAATCTATCTATATTATTAAAAAAGTTTTGTAAACAAACGAGTTCAGTGAGAGTGCTATACAAAACCTTTGTGAAAGAGCGCGATAGGAGAAAAAGGGGGTTGTCCGAGAGAAAAGAGGGCTCTTGAGAGTGACATACTAAACTGTGTGTAGAAAGAATGAGGGTGATTAGAGGGGTAAGGGAGAACTTGAAAGGAGGTATATCAGAATGTCGGAGAGACAAAGAAAGTAGATAGTAGCGTGCCTTCCCCCTCTACTACTACCTCAACCGCTGTTCTACACTATACTCACGCATCTTTACCTCACCCTTTTCATTCCATAACAACTATGAACACACCTTGCAAAAAAAATCGCTAAAACAGTCTTTCTCAGGAATTTTCTCAACAGTCCTTTTCAGTACTTTTTATAGCTAACGTGATATTTTACAGCATGTATGTATTTTTCAAGATTGACGCTCAAATTCCACTTTAAGACTCATAATTGTCTTGAAAGCAGGGTTTACTCGATCCAAATCAATTTGATGGTGTTTATGGAATTTTGAAGTAATGTTTTACACGATCAAAGAATACTTAGTCCAAGTAGTGGAATTTTGCTATAATATAAAGTAGAGGTTAAGATAGATTTTGTGATTGAAGAGATTTCTATTTTTGGTCTTAAGGGGTATAATAAAAAACCAACACGTTTCTTTTGCAATATTTCGTCCTTATTCTTTAGGACATTTTCAAGCCATTTATACTTGTTTCCTTTGTGCAAGAATCAAATTATTTGTCAAATTATAAGTCAATTAAAAAGTGATTTTTCCAAAATCCCACTTCTTAATTCCGTCATTTAGAAATTCCATAAAGTCAATTGAATTAAAATTCATTTCTCTTACACACAGGTTACAATGAGTCATGAGCAAAGGTTAAACAGTGACTCGTGAGGAGTACAGATGAATCCTTCAACCAATCCATCTGTGGGCTATTATTGTCAAATTATCCAAATTGCTTACAAATCAGTGTACTTTGAAAGATACAGGTGTAAAATAAATGTATGTTGTTCGTTTTGTAGAAAAATAAAAACAATTGAGTGCAGTAGAAAATTATACGGTACTACCAACGACCTCATTATGACCTTCTGTCCGTATTGTATTAAAATCGTTCCGAGTTGTGAGTAAGAAAAGTTGGATCGAAATAAATGTTGTAACGACTGATTAACACGAGATCATAAATGTTGTCTCACACTCTGAAACGGATGTAGAAAAAGAACGAATCGTGTTTGTCAATAATCAAATAATATCAGGTTTGGCGATAGGGAATCCTTTGGAAACATCCTGGAACCAAAAATAAGCGACAAATTCACAATAGAGGGGCAAAAGGGGGAATTTGAGTTTGATAGCGAGAGTGGAAAAAGAGCTGCGGGCAATGATTGAATCTGAGTGAACGACACCCACCAGAACACTAGAGCCAGAGGGCGGAGTTTGACTGAGCCTCTACACCGGGGCTGAGTGAGATTAGCCCCCCCCCCCTCCCCCTGCCAGGGGTAGCTCTAAACTTTGTCTGGGAACTTGGCTATGTGGTGTGTTGTACGTTGAGTCGATTTTACTTTATGTGCAACCAAATCCGAGGCCTTATTGATTTTCACCTTCAATTATAGCTTCGTCATGTTCATTTCATTGTGGGATGTTTTTTTCACAATTCCATTTTTACTTATCGTTCCTCAAATAACTAGATGATAGATTGTTATTTACTAAGCGAAACAAATAATAATTATGATATTGACGATAAATTAAACCGCATATAACATTATAAAAACAAGTAAGGCGCGCTTCCCGTAAGTACGTGAGGCGATAATCGCCGGTTTCTGTACGATTAAGTTTAATTATTAAGTGTAATAGTTGCATATTCTTTTTCTACACTTCAAGACCTTTAAATTGATGTATAACATGCCATGGTAACTGAAAACTTTTTTTTAGTCGTCCGCCATATTGGCCGTCATCTTGAAAATATTGCGTGTGTTATTTTAATAGTTGCATATTCTTTTTCTACACTTCAAGACCTTTAAATTGATGTATAACATGCCATGGTAACTAAAAACTTTTTTTTAGTCACCCACCATATTGGCCGGGCCGCCATCTTGGAAATATTAAGTGTAAAAACTCCAAAATTTGTCCAGTTGTCTAAAATGCCGAGATGTACCTGTGTGCCAAATTTCATGTTTCTAGCTATAGTAGTTTATGAATTGAAACAAGCCAACGGACAGACAGACAGAGCCGTTATATAAGGTTTCTTTTTTACTTTGCACAGAAACCTAAAACAAATAAGAATCATTGCATTTAAACTCAAATAAAAGGTTATTTAGATGCAGGTTTAAACAATGATAAACAAGGTTAAAAATAGCAGTGTCGCCAACCTGATTTCAACAATTACACTGCATTAGCCATGCATTCTCTTTTATTAATAAAATAATCAAGTTGGCAATCCTTCTTTTTCTCCCTGGTTTTACTTTTTCTCTCTACTTTTACTTTTTCTCCCTATACTTTTTGAGTTCAGGGAAGAAAATAATATTGCATATCCAAATATTTGTATGTTCGTATAAGCAAATCCATACATACCCCTTGGTATATTAACTACAGAACCCATAACCTTCTGAAAACAGTCGTTAAAATGTTAAACATTTCCCCTGTCTTCACTTGCTTACCTAAGCAGATTTAGAACACAAATAATTATACTGAGGAGGAGGATGATAAATGATCTACAAATACGGTGGGATTGTATAGTTAACAAACTATAATTGGAAGGGTTAATTTGACGGGTGTGGAGAGATATGAAGGTTGAGTTTTGTTGTGTTCCCAATTAGTAGCTGTTGGTATAGGATGCGAAGTGTTTCGGTGGCTTATTGGTGCAGATAAACGTATTAGCTAAACGCGAGTATTTGATAGAAACATAGTGCTAGAATTGTAACGGGAATTTAGTTGAAACTTAATGATGATTTGGAGGGGGAATGCCTTGCCTCATGTTGGGTGTAGAAGAATTTGGGGTGGTCTCATTAGAGCGAGTCAAGTGCCGCCCTCTCCATCATCCCTCAGAGTGTTTGCTCTCTTCGTTACACTATATACATACTCAGAGGTTGAGATAAGTACCGCCCCTCCACCTTCCCTTATCATTCAAAAAAACCACCCATAGTATCACTCATAGTACCACCCATAGTATCACTCATAGTACCACCCGTAGTACTTCCCAAACAAACCACCCTTAGTACCACCCAAACAAGCCACCCATAGTACCACCCAAACAACCACCCATAGTACCACCCAAACAAACCACCCATAGTATCACTCATAGTACCACCCATAGTACTTCCCAAACAAACCCCCCATAGTACCACCCAAACAAACCACCCATAGAATCACTCATAGTACCACCCATAGAAGTTACACCAAAAACCCAAATAAACCACCCATAGTACCACCCAAATAAACAACCATTAATCCCTTCCCAAAAATCTCAAACAAGCCTTTCATAGTACCTTAACCCCAAACCCAATAAAATTACCACCCATGGTACTACCACCAAAAACTTGAGAGGTAAATGAAAAAAAGGGTTTTTTTTTCTAAAATATTTCGTTTTCACGTTTCATTTATTTGAGATGCATTTTTATTATAAGTGCTTAACTATTGAGAATAGTTATTTAACTCTGATAAGAACCACAATTCTATATAGTGCGGTTGCACAACTTTCACCCTTATCATGGAAGTGATGTCATCCGCTTCAAATCAATCAAAATCCGTTTCAGACTTCAGAGAGCATTTTGTGTGCCGCATGTGTCTGTCAGACATATAGTCCGTCCCACTTTAAATTACCAGCTGGGTCTTATTATTTGTTTGGCTTTTTTTAAAGTAATTTGTTTGTTTTTCTCATTATTCTTTATTTTGGACTTTTATTTTACCAGTTATAGTTATTGACTCAAACAAGCCTCACATTTCACAGATTTGCATATTTTTGAATCTTGATTTCTGTGGAACTGTAATAGTATATTATGTTACTAGGCTGTGAAGTGAGCATAGCATATGCTATTTTTTCCGAGGCTCGGACAACGAAAACCATTAAATATTAATAAATAATCAATATAATAATAACAAATATTAGTATTTAAGATTTATAAAAAAATAAACCTTAAAAAAAGGTTACACTATAAGAAAAGATTAATAAAACGCATTGACATCTAGCGGAATTTAATCGTACTAAGAAGCATTTACAAAAATTGCAGCGCTAAAGACGGAAGTTTTGATAACCACCGGCTGTAAAATAAATAAAAAATTCGTCCTAGGACGTAAATAGTACATTACGCGTTGAGTGCGGAAAGTAGCATTTTGCACGCGAGTGTGGAGTTGACACCCGAGCGGTAGCGAGGGTGGTAAATCCACACGAGCAATGTATAAAGCCGTTTTGACGAGTTACCTTATCTACGATAATTAGATTTTAATAATAAATGCAGAAAAAATAAAACTTCCTGTATGTAAGTTCGTGTTTTTTTTTATTAAAATGTCATTAATTCATAGTTGTATTTTGTGATGGATTAATTATTTCGGAAGGCGTATTATTCTCCTCATATTCGTCTTAATCACTCATTAATTTTCACAAAAAACTCGATATAAACAGTTACTTTTATAAAACAAACATCAAATTAGTTTTGTTTAAAGTAAACAAACTCGCTAAGACGCTAAGAATTCGTGAAGAATTCTTCTTTACCGCCCTAGAGTGGTAAAGAAGAGGAATTCATCAGAACTATCAACGCGCATGCGCAATGAATACAAGTATGTAAAGAATCACTTTCTACGCATCTAAACAGAGATAAAATCGATAAAAATAAAATCGTAGATAAAAATGTTTTCTTTACAGCTAGGAGTAATGAAAAGATTTTTTAGTCCACGTAATGAAAAAAATGGATTTTAGCTAAGTTTTTTAGGCTCTAAAGTTACTATTTCATCGCCTACCACGGAAAAAGAATACGACTTGTTCCTCGCGTATGTCGGTAAGAAATTCTCTCAGGTAAAGCATGTTTATATGAAGCCGTGACGGCAAAGCAAGCAAACTTGTGCTTGTATTTTCCTTATCACCAAACTCCTAATTACTCCCAACTCCGATACCTGCTATCAGTAATAAATCAATTATTTTAATTTCAACTCGAGTAGTAGTGGTAATTGTCTCGAGCCTCTGCAAGTGACAAAAGAGATAAGAGAGAGTATTTTGCATGAGTGTGGAACCAGTAATCACACTATAGGTTGCCTCGTTACCAAGGCTTGCAAACATATGTGTGCGAGGGAGCCTTCTCAATAATTATCAGCTGTTAAATTGGGAAAATTTTCCTTCTAAAAAAATGGAAGAAACGATGATTAAAGAAAATTCCTAATTAGTTGTCTCTAAACAGATATTTTGGTAGAACTTTCTTTCTAAGCAATATCTTACATAACAATGGTCTGCAATAATAATAAATAACAAAACATACATAACAATGGTCTGCAACAATAATAAATAACAAAACATACATAACAATGGTCTGCAA